>JAATLQ010032093.1:0-97848 GCA_013421005.1 Heliconius erato x Heliconius himera | reverse complement strand
TATATATATAATGCCCTACGAGCTACGTACAGACAGATTGTGTTTTGCGGTAAAGCGATAATTCAGCCCAATCTATGTCGTGCTTTGTTTTATCCGTTGGCTTCTGTGCGCCTTTATTTAGAAAATTGATGAGAAATGGTTTCCATTACGGCCGCCTCGCCTTATAAAAGATATTACCGGGATCCGCTATAAGTACCTACATCTGCAGAGAGAAAGGAAATGAACGCAAATTTGTTCTCGTGATTGCGTGCTTTGGAACGTATATTGGTTTGTATGAAATTGATGTCGATATCGATTCTTTGAAATATGAAAGGATATGTGAATCTCGCTAGAGTCTCTCCTATAATATTTTTTTATCAAATTACAGCATCCTTCATTTAATTTTAATACAAACCGAACTCGCTAGACAAATAACTAAGTATTTATAATAAATTAATTAATTTAAATAAGTTAATAAAACCATATTTTCATCTATTTCTGTCTCTTAACCATTATTACCAGGAAATATACAGTCATATAGAGCAAAATAGCTCTGTTTGTAGGTAAACGGTTCCCTTCCAATTTGCGTGCTCGCGTCTCGCCACGGACAATCGCCTGCAAATTGCCCGACCACTGATTGCCCAGCGACGTTTATCGATATTCTAGTTGAGCACCGCACGAATTTGCGCACACCGCTTGCGCTTACTGTTTTGGATGTTTATGTTTATTCCCATAGATCAGTTTACTTCTGTGTTTATATGTGTATTTATTAGTTACTATATTTATATTTTTTTTCTGATAAAGCATGGTAGGCAGAGGGAATCTATTGTTAAGACACTCCGTGCCACACTTTCCGCCGAGTTCTGAAGTCATTGCGTGTTGAGTGGCGGAACTCAACGCCGCGCTTTGCCTCAACACCAGAGCGAAGAAATAACAATGTAAATGTAAATAACTATTTCATTTCCTCGAGTGGGCGTCGAACCCACAACCTTAACACTCGCACTTTGTGCCCCTGCGCCACGACTGGCCTCAACTACTATATCTATATTTTTTATAATTTCACGCTGTATCTCGCATAGCAGGGTAGGCAGAGGGAACCTATTGTTAAAACACTCTGTTGTTCTCTTTCCGCCGAGTTTTCGAGGCATTGAATGTTGAGTAGCGGATTTCAAAGCCCCGCTTTTGCTTTACCACTTTGGTACCAAAGCGACGGAATGAAAATATTAATAAACAATAATTCCCCCGACTGAGAATCGAACTTACAACCACCGCGTTTAAGTCACACGCTTCCGCCCACGCCACGATTGCCTCCACTAGGTAGGTATATCTAATTCGTATCATCAATCCAATATTGCCTATGATTAAATGAGTAACACAGAAAACATCGTAGAACAACCGTGACCCCAAAATCGATAATTACGAAACGATATCATACGGATGCGGAACTAATTACAATCCCACTTTGGTGTAACGTGTGGTGTTGGGATGAATGGTGCTCACCAGGCCGCCGCACGAACAATGGCGGGTCATCCCACACAATACCGTCACGTTTACCGACGCGTTTTAATCGAGTATTCATAGAATATACCGAAAAAAAATATCGATTTCCGTAAATAAGTGAGTGTAGCACATTTATAATAATGATGAATGGTTCTATTGGTTGTTGTATCGATATTCCGTGTCTAATCGCGATACTCGAACGCAACTCGACTATGATCTTCATTGATGTTTAATTGAAAAGGAATTATTATTCTATATTGCTATAAATCTAGTAAAAACAAGGGTATTTTTGACGTTATGTATTGATATCTTATTTCTTTGATATCGTAAATCTTACACGGTGTTAGTGCAAATGTATTTTAAAATGACGTATTTACGTAATAGGAATTATTTTATTGTGGTATATTTCACGTGGTACGTTTAATTTAATAAAACTATATAAAATAAAATAAATTACCTTTACACTGTACCCCGCATACAACAGGATAAGCAGAGGGAGTCTAGTGTTTAGACACTCCGTTCCCCTTCTTTACGTGTTAAGTGGCGTAACTCAACGCCAACGCTGTGCCTTGTTGCCAGAACAAGAAAAGAAATGAATAATAATTAATTTTCTCGAGTAGGCATCGAACCCACAACTGTCGCGTTACAGTCACACACATGCTCCTGCGCAACGACAACCTCAAAAAAGTTATTAATTATCTTTCCTAAGTGTGGAATAACACTTTAAAAATGTTTAAAAAAAATAATAATTAATTAATCGATTTTGTTTTTTTTTTCTTATAAACGTTGACTAATACGAAAACGAGATCATTTAATGAACCTTTAATACGACAGCTGTTTGTTCCCAGTCATTTAACGTGGAGGAAATAAAAACATTATTTTATATAATTTAGTCTTTTCGTTTAATTGGGCATTTTGCGCGCCACATTGCAGCACAAAGACGACCAAATGCTAGCACTGCACACCCCTACGTAACAGCGTGTCGAATACACCTATGGATCAAAATTCGTAGTTTTAGAAAAATTATGAGAGTACAGTGGTGGCGCAGACAGCAAGCGTGTGACTCACCTGACAACAACCTTATGGGTTGCGGGTTCGATTCCACTTGAGGAAATTAAATATTACGGCAACACTGCAACACTGCACGACTGGCCTCATTTTATATTATGAAAATAAAAATATGTAAATCAGCTTCACACTGTATCCCGCACACAGCTGGGTAGGCAGAGGGACTAGGTAGTGTTAACACACTCCGTTCCCCACTTTCTGACGAATTCTGGAGGCGTTGCGTGTTGAGTAGCAGAACTCAACACCGCGCTTTCCCTCGACACCAGAGCGAAGAAATGGAAATATAAATTTAAGTAAATATTTCATCTCCTCGAGTGGGGATCGAACCCACAAGCAGTAGATTTTACAGTAACACTTTGTGCCCCTGCGCCACAACTGGCCTCAATTTTATATTATGAACAAATAATATTTTAGCATTATATTAAGAACAAATAGTAATAAGTTAATGATCATGTAACATTATTGAAAAAGATAAACGAAAATAATAAACTATCTCGCTTGCAAAAATCAATTCATAAACAGCTGTTACAAACGTTAAACAAAAGTCGAAACAGGCGCGCGCCGACGGACAAAAGGACCCACTACATTAATGCACTTTCAATTCGTCGGCTCTAATTACGTAATTATGGGGGAGAATGGGGGAAAAAAAGTAAAATGGCGAGCATTCTCCACTCGAGTCACACATTATTTTACGACATTTCTCGATTACAACTTTTTCTTTCTAATTAAAAGACATGTGCTCTTTTAATGTGTTGCCATAATGCTACAGTTTTTGGTGAATTTTGGTGATTTTAGATTAGAAATTGATAGCTTCCGATTTATTTCTCTTTGTGTAGTTTTTTTTATTAGCTTTAACTTGCGTGTTAAGGGGTGGAACTCAACGCCGGGATTTTAGCTTGCTGCCAGAGCGAAGAAATGAAAATTTTCAATAAATAATATTTCATTCCCCCGATTGGTGATCGAGCCCAATACCGTCGCATTACTTAGTGTTAAGGCACTGCGTCCACTTTCCGCCGTATTTTTCGAGACATTGCTTTTTAAAAGGCAGAACGAAATGCGATACCTGGCTTTTGCCTTGGTGCCAAAGAGAAGAAATGAAACATTAATAAATAATAATCCATTCCTCCGAGTCGGGATCTAACCTATAACCGTCGCGTCACAGTCACAGCTTTGTGCCCCTGCACTACGATGGCCTCTACTTGATAATAATATAGATAATTAGATAATTTTGTTGAATTAAAAAACAACTCGATTTAATAAGACAAGAACATAACTACTACATTTAATAATTTTGGAAAAATACGCTTATTTTCTTAATTAGTTAGTACCGTACGTATTATATAAATTAGATTTTATATCACTCAAATAATTGTATGTAAAATAACTATTAATTTAGGTAATTTTTTTTCAAGATAACACATCAACTTGGCTAGCGTGCAATTATATATGTGATTTTTTTGCTTTCAACATTATCAGCTTAAGATCTTATAATATTTGGCGTTTAGTTGTACGCGAGAATGGCAAAAATTATTCTAGAATATAGATAAAGCGATTTGTATTATATAAATTTATAAAGAAGCCAATCGTGGCCCAGCGGCACGAGGTGTGACTGTAAAAGCGACTGGTTGTGGGTTCGATCCCCACTCGTGGAGATGAAATATTTACTTAAATTTATATTTCCAATCCTTCGCTCTGGTGTCGAGGTTAAGCGCGGCGTTGAGTTCTGCCACTCAACACGCAATGCCTCCAGAATTCGACAGAAAGTGGGGACCGGAGTGTCTTAACACTATGTTCCTTCTGCCTACCCTGCTGTGTGCGTCATACAGCGTGAAGCTGATTTATTTTTATAATTATAAAGAAATAATGATTTCACGTTTCGATATTAGGTACATGTAACAAAAACCAATATTTGTGGGATAATTGTTTCTAATTATGTATTGTTTATGATCGATCGATCTGTGAGAAACTCAGTTTGCGGTGAAGCGGAATTTATTTGAAATAATTGCGTTGTTTCTAGTAGGTAACTTAATATAGGCGGTAGGTAGTTTGTTGTTTATTGCTCGGTATCTCCCCTTTTCAAGGTAGGTTAATTAAAAAATATATTTTCCTATATTTTCCTGTAATAAAACATAAATAAAATATAAAAAATAAATGGCAAAGTGATGTTTTGTGAAGCGTTTTCAATTTTGCTTTATTTCATTCCTAGACTGTGATCCCAGGGCCCACAGATCTATTGGTCTTATATGTAGTTAAGAGACGGTATGCGTACTTACTAACTTGAAATTGGCGCCCTTTCAGAGGTAGATCTGGGGTGCTGGCATCGTAATCTGATTTTGATATTATATTAATGAAGAAAACAGAATTTATTCATATTTAAGTTTTACAGATGTCGCTTAAGCTTTAGCAACTAAAGTACTCATTTGCATATGCGAACATAGATGGTGTCATATTTCTTAAATTAAAAAAAAATCTTGTGGCGGTATGTCACTCCTTTAAACAAAATATAAATCGAACTTGATTTCGTAATTTAAAAATGTGACTAATTTTGTACGTTATCTCGGTTGGCGCAGGGGCACACGTGTGTGACTGTAAACGCGACTGACTAGTTGTGGGTTCAATCCCAATTCGAGGAAATGAAATATATATTTTCTCTAGTATCGAGGCAAAGTGCAGCGTTGAGTGTCGCTACTCAACACGCAATGCCTCCGGAATTCGGCGGAAAATGGGAAACGGTATGTTTTAACACTAGGTTTCTTTTAACTACTCTGTTTTGTGCGGGACACAGCGTCCAGCTGTTTGTTAAAAGTTACCCAAGTTTTGCCATATCACTTTCGATTGAGTATATACATATATTGTACGTTGCGACATTGATAAATATATATTTACGAATATTTAAGCACAAAGTTGGTTCTCATGTTGTTTCTGATACAAATACACAGGTGAGCTCCGTCCCGACACCTGACACCAGCCTCGGAACCGGCCACTTCCGCCGGACGCGCCAATTAGTGACGCACACACACGCACTGCCCACAGCCCGGCGTCACCTCACACGGACAATTATAACGTTAATGAACAAACAATAATTTTGGATAAATATTAAAATTTTTAATAATTTTAAATGTAGGTAAGAAAGTACTTATTTAGAAAACGTATAAAAATTTGAACGTAGCGGGACTCGAACCCGCGCCTCCTGGAAACCAGGTCGGTACGCTACGTTCAAATTTTTATACGTTTTCTAAATAAGTAAATATTAATATATTTATATAGTAGGTATGTACTATTTAAATGATTTAATTGTTATTTATTCTGTTATTTGAATAGAGCTATTTCATGTTTATTGTCACGTTTGATATAAGGGACGAAAGTGGGGAACAAAAATATCTTAACACTAGGTTTCTAGGTGCCCTCTGCCTACGTGCTAAGAAAAGATCTAAATATATAGTAAGTATATAACACTACCTAGCAACTACGACTCCATATTCATCCGCAAAAAAAGATTGTTAAAATTAGTTAGTTATAGAGACCAGTCGTGACGCAGATGCACAAAGTGTATATGGCACAGGTTGGGGGTTCGATTCCAACTTGAGGAAATGAAAAATTTAATGTTTCCATTTTCGTCGGTCTATTGTCAAGGCAAAGCGCGGCGTTGAGTTCCACTACTCAATGCCTCAAAAATTCGCGGAAAGTGGGGAACGAGTATCTTAACACGCGGTTTCCTCTGCTTACCCTGCCGTGTACGGAATATAACGTGACACTAAAAAAACAAAAAAAAAAGTTTGTCATTCCTTAATGCACTAAATTGTGTGTGCGTCGGCAAATTAAATTATTTTACTCAATATTATAAAACTAGATCCATTTTATTTGTTGTTTTTGTTGTCTAGCGAGCGTGCTCCGGAAAATTTGAATAGTAACCAAATTTGGAAATGGCTGAAATCTGTACGTGGAATGTTTCTCAAAATTCAATTGGTGCCGATGTGAAAATAACAATAGTTTAAACGGAATTAAACTTTTATTTATATTAGAAATCTATATAAAAATGTATATTTATAGATATAGATATATTTCTTTTTATTCGATTAGATTTGATTAATCGGATAAATCGAATCGATTGGTGTTCGTTGTTTTGGAGTTGTTTTGTTACGGTTGCATATTTTTCAGATTCATTTTTTTCCATCAAAAAGAATCACACAAAGCACATAAAAAGAAATATATTTTTGATTAAATTTATTATAAGCATTTGTGTGATATTAAATTTTATAATTTTTAAATTTATTATTAAATAACGTTACCTTATATATGTTATGGACGTCCTTGTAAAATGATTTCTATTAAAACTATAAAGAATCTACTTGAATTACTTGCCGTACTTTAATAACGTAAAAAAATTATAAATAAATCAGATTTACACTGTATCCCGCACACAGCAGTATAGGCAGAGGGAACCTAGTGTTAAGACACTCCGTTCCCCACTTCCTGCCGAATTCTGGAGGCATTGCGTGTTGAGTGGCAGAACTCGACGCCGCGCTTAACCTTGACACCAGAGCGAAGAAATGGAAATATAAATTAAAGTAAACATTTCATCTCCTCGAGTGGAGATCGAACCCACAACCAGGCGGTTTTACAGTCACACCTCCGCTGGCCTCCAAATTAAAAAATAATTATAAAATATAATATAGCAAATATCAACAAAGTAAAAGCGACCCCATTCAAGTTTGCTACCTCCCACGCTTGCTCTATTGTTAATTATATATTCACGTAGTCCGTAATTATTATCAGTTTATACAAACGTTTTTTTTACTAAAGCTCATTTAACTGACAAGATGTAACGAAGCCTAAAATCCAACCACATTATTCATATGGAATTTTGATGTGTTCGTATTTAAAACTAAACCTGTTTGTATGATAATTAGGTGCGTTGTTAATTTTTGGGGAGACAAATATTAGTAAAATTTTAATTGATTGCGTTTTGTAATTTTTTTTTTGGTGTGTGACATTTTTTTTTTCTAAAATTATATCAGCTTGACTGTATGTATGTAGCTGTATCCCGTATATAGCAGGGTAGGCTAAGGGAACATAATGTTAAGACACTCCGTTGTCCATGATATCAAAAACAAATTATTGTATATTATGTCTAATATTAGAACATAAGACCGTTATAGCAAGCTATTTATAAAAATCTATATAAGTAAACATTTGATTATTTTAAAACAATGAACTGTTTCTGTTACACAATTAAGGTAAAATACGCTTTGTCTCTATCTTAAAAATATTTTTAACTTGCTGTTATATAAATATATTTACGTATAATATATGCTTGTAGGTTATTACGATTAATATTAAGAAGGCACAGATTAAGAATATTAACAACAACGACCATTATTTTTATATCAAAATGACGCTCAACAGAATAAAAAGTGAGGCCAGTCGCAGTGCAATGGCATGAGCGTGCAACTGTAAACGCGACAGGCTGCGAGTTCGATTCCCATCTATTCCCCCTCGCGTAAATAAAATATTTAATATTTTAATGACCTTGCTCTGGCTGCGAGGCAAAGCACGCCGTTGAATAAGTTTCTCAATAGGAACGAACGACGAAACTAGCTTCCCGGGTACCTTCTGCCTACCCTGCTAAAAAAATATAATATACAAAAAAACTAGATTAATATCTTTTTTTATCAGCTTCACGCTGTATCCCGCACACAGCAGGGTAGGCAGAGTAGTAGGATAAGTAAATATTTCATCTCCTCTAGCGGGGATCGAACCTACAACCAATCGGTTTTACAGTCACACCTCGTGCCGCTGCGCCACGACTGGCCTCTTAACATATTCTTTAATAATAACATATGGTACAACCATAATTTTGGTCAAAGTCCGGCAGCCCGACACGGTCTCTAGCGCGGTGTTGTGCGATAGCATCGCTATTATGCGCTACAAAACGTCCGATATCGCCCTCATTACGACAACTACCCATAATGGATGCTTATGAACTGCCTTTTCAGCTAGCAGCGCTCGTGATGTGATTTAATCTTGCTAGTTTAGCGCCTTTCGTGTAAGAATATGTTGTTGTTCTTGTAATAATTGCAATGAGTTTATTTGATGAGTTATTATTATTTTTTTTCGTATTTTTTTTCAGGTTCACGCTGTTTTCCGCATGTTGCAGGGTAGGTACAGGGAGTCTAGTGTTAGGATACTCCGCTCTATACTTTCTGCTGAATTAAGGAGGCTTTGCGTGGCAAAATTCAACGCAGCGTTTTGCCTCGACAGCAGAGGGAAAAGTGAAAATATTAAATATTTTAATTTAGTTGAGTGGGAATCGAACTCACAATTTGTCACGTTTACAGTTACCCGTTTTTGCTACTGCGCCACGACTGACCACAAATATTTTTCTTATATTAACATAAGGTGGCAGAGACTAGCCAGTGTTAATTAATTAGTTTAACTATAGTGTAATACTTAAACAAAATACTTAGAATGAATTTTCTTTCGAACGAAATTCGTGTCGACGATCGTCGCACAATTTATTAGTATATATTTTATTAACAAGTGATAGCGGTAAAGTGATAACATTCATTTGTTATATTTTCTATTCAATAGAAAAGATTTTTTATTCATAATTTTATATAAAATCAATTTCAAGTAAATGCTTACAATCAAGTTGTGGCAGCTCAGTCGCATTACAATGCATCAAATTTCCCACATTATATAATTTAGTTGTCAAAACTATTACAAAGAGTATGTATGTATGTATGTATGTATGTATTTATGGATGTGTGTATGTATGTATTTATGTATGTATGTATGTATGTACGTAGCTTGTGAAAGCAATAATTACAGTCCCTTAGTGACATAAAAATCAGTTATCTGTAAAGATAACTTTTATAAATATATATACATGAATTGTACATCAATTGTATATAATATTTTTTTTGAAAAATCAGCTTTATGATATATATCGCCCACAGCAGAGTAGGCTGAGGAATACATATAGTGTTAAGACACTCCGTTTCTTACTTTCCGCCAACTTTTTCGAACCATTGCGTGTTGTGTGGCGGAACTCAACGCTGGACTTTTGTCCTGATGCCAGAGCAAAGTAATGAAAATATTAATAAATAGTAATCAAACCCATAACCGTCGTGTTATAGTCATACCCTTGCCCCTGCGCCACGACAGTCGCTATATAATATTTTTTTTAACTCTGAAGTAATAAAAAAGTACTATCTAGAGTAAGCTAATGGTACCTGCTACTTTTATTTAGATACCAATAACGTGATGTGGATAGAGCGTTTATTTATTAAATTTAATTTATAAATACATGTATTTAAGGTAAATAAAGTAAAAATTGAAAACTAACATATATTGCACACTTTCTTTGCAATAATATATTCAAAATTAAAAAAAAAAAACTATATACAGGTACCAATCTTTACAAATGTACGCCTTATCTAAAATGTTATAACAATCAACTACTACATAGGTATAGCTTATGAAAATCGACTTCCACCACAAAAACATAAAAAAAATACAATAATAAACATATGTAAAAGCGAAGTGACCATTAAAACGGATCAATCGATACAAAGGAATTAATTATAAAAAAAAAGAAGTGCATACAAAGCGTGCAACGTTATCGCGAGTGAGCGCGGGTAAAATGAAACGACTAATTACCATTGGGCGCGATACCATCTCTCCCCACGCCGGTTAAAGCATTCCGGTAATCATTTTGATTGAAATAATAGACAATCTGTCATTTGCTTTCTTTTTTTTTTCGATTGAAATCATAGACTGTCATTTGTTTTTTTTTTTAAACACAAACACTGCCATATATATCTGTATATCCATAGATTATAAATTCGTAGGATATAATTTATGGTAGATACAGATTATGTAAAAGCTCGAATAATTGTTGTGGAGGTTTTTTTTTTTTACTTTCATAGAACAATTGTAATAATGAACAGATAAATAAAAATGTGTGTTTAAGGTCGAATGTAAATAGCTGTCTGTCATTAAAAGCGGTACCGTGATAAAATGACATTTCATTATGAACATAAAATTAATTTTCTTTTGTTGTGTTTAAGTTATTTTTTGTTTTTTGTGACATAAGAATATTGACTGTAAATCAATTGCTTATTTAATTACTGTACGTAATGACAGTAGTTTTCATTCTTAAGTTATGGCATAATTTTTTTTTCTCAGCTTCACTCTGTATCTCGCACACAGCTGGATAGCCAAACGAAATCTGGGAACATAGTGTTAAACACTCCGTTCCCATTAAAACACTTGCGTTGGCCACTTTCCGCCGAATTTTGGAACTCAATGCCGCTATCTAAATATTGAAAGTGAACATAAATATATGAAATACTAAACTAATTAAGTTGTGTAACATAAAATTAAACGAGGCAATGGTGTTCGTCATTTTAATTTCTATGTCAAATTAATTATGTTATACTTATTATTTAAACTGTGAGTTCGTTTGACACCTGCACAACTTATTGACTACAACGTATAAGACGTGTTTGTATGTTTAAGGCAACCTACTTTAACGTTAATTCGTTAGATGTCCGATTTCTTTTTTATTTTTAGTAATCAGCTTCACGTTGTATTCCACACACAGCAGGGTAGGCAGAGGGAACCTAGTGTTATGACACTCCGTTTCCCATTTTCTGATGAATTCTGGTGGCATTGTGTGATGAGTTGCGGAACTCAACACCGCGATTTTGCCTCGACACTAGAGCGAAGAAATGAAAAAATAAATGTAAATAAATATTTCACTTCCTTGAGTTGGGATCGAATCCACAACCAGTCGCGTTTGCAGTTTGTGCCACTTCGTCACTAATGGCATCATATTCTTAGTAATATTAGCATCAAACTTTTTTTCTACTAATATTTGATGACATTTTGGTTAGCTTCAGATATAGCAGGGTAGACAGAGGGAACCTAGTATTAAGATACTCTGTTTCTCACTTACCGCCGAGACCTTGGGTATTGAACGGCGGAACTTAACGTCGCAAGATTCTATAAAAATAGGTATATTAACAAATATATAAGTATTTTTAAGAGTATTAAGGAGATATAGAATTAAACAAATGTATGGCTGATGGCAGATATCAATAAAAAACTCAATGAACTTTAACTCTACGTCTAGATTATGGCGACTGAATAAATACGACCTCTTATACATACATATTGCTCGCTTTAATGTAGGAAAGATAATATCTTTGGGCCGGCGGTGGAATTGTAATAGTTGCTACTGGTAACTATTTTTTATACTTATTTTATTATTAAGACAAGCCTGATTGATATTGAGTATTGAGTTGCGGAATTTAACGCCGCGCATTACCTTGCAAAGCGGGTGGCGTCATGGTGATGTATAAAAAATAATAGATATAATACATACATATATTGGTATCATACTTTAATATTTCTGAATGGAGAAAGTTGATCGTAGTCTCCCTTTGCCTATCCTATAAAATACGAGAGACGTGTGTTTTAAAAACAAAGGGCTTGATTTGTATTCTCTTGTATTTTCTCGTATTAAATGTAAACTTACAGATATTACAAACAATAGACGGCAGTAGGTATCTACATAAAATCAATGAACTACAGGGCTAAGTTTTATAAATTAAATAGATATGTAAAGTAAAAAAGTGAATTTTAAATATTTTTTCATGAAATTCGACTTAAAGTGGGGAACGGAGTGTCTCAACACTAGCTTCCCTCAGCCTACCCTATTATGTGTCAACATTATTTACACATCCAGCCTTCGTAACTTCAATATACAAACCACCTATAATAATTTTTAATTTATACAAAGATTACGTTACAAAAAGTCATTGGAGTCATTTATGGCGTCAGCTAAACGGTACGCTTAATTATACGATAGCTGTTGCGTTTCATGTAAAAATAAAAACTGCGCCGCTTTGCTATTCAAATCGGCTGTTTAATTACGACCGTGGCGGGACTAACGGCCTAAACAATCGCGATTTATTCTGTGCTTATTACAATTTACTTTTAAATTATTATTATTTTTATTATTGCCTCGTTATTTAACAGAAACTCATTTAAAATCTAATATATTTTTTTTGCTTTTATAATTTATTTATTTATTTATGAATAATTAAGTATATATTGTGAACAGTGGAAACTTTTAACAATAGATGCTAAAATGTGATAGCTTCTGGTGTCATAACAAAAAAAAAGTTTTTAGTTGCTTATGAGCAACATTCTATTAACATTTTAGTTACCGTTATCATGAAATAATATTAAAAAAACATATATAATATATATACTCCATTTATTTTTAAATCCACTATATATAATTTCGTTCAAACGAAAAGGCAAAAATGGAAGCAATAGTAAAATATGGTATATACTCGTATAATAAAAAAAGAAAATGAAATTTAAATATACGCTAAATAGTATTGTAATAAAATTTCTGTATAAATTAAATAATACATACATATGTATACAAAAAAAATACTAATTACGGTTCACGAGGCTTAAGCTGAGCGTTGCATTTGTGTTAGTAATTATAAAAGTAGAAAAACTTATACAAAATAAAGATTATTAGAAATCAATTAAAAAATCCAAGCTAAATAAATATATAAATTCTCATTGTATCCTGATAATTTTTATTCTCGTCTAATATGTCGTTTGAGTTAATAATGAATCTTTTCTGTATATCATCTGAATCCAAGAATATATATATGTACGTGACGCTTTCAGTACACAAGAAATTTAGGCTGGTTTTTAAAAAGCAGTATAAATCGGTATAGGCCAAGGAAGTTATGCTACATCTACATTATGCATATATGAATACTCACACAAATGCAAAGTTCAACTTAGACCTCGCGGGCTGTACCGACTAATTTCTCTACTCATTTTAGGTTCACGTCGAGAGATATACTTTACAATGTTGTAAATTTTCTTGTACAATAACTCCGGTTTTCGTAGTTAGATATATATATTATAAAATATTATTTATTTAGAGTATATCATTCTAATATAGAGTTGATGATTAAAAGAAAGATCTATCGACATATGTTATGTTTATCGTAAAAAGTTTTCTTTATACAATCTATTTATCCATCCGGTATAGATAATTATACTTATTAAAGAAGAAAAATATTTTTTTACCTTGTTGTATTACAGTATTCTCCTATTAATATATCATTATCTGTTCATTTGACATCCAAAAATGGAGAAGTTTAGTCATTAGCACATTTTAATTAAAAACATAATGTCAGTGTTTGAATTTTATCGGTGTGCTGTCCAATGGCCGCTGTGGACAAAAAGACTAAAACGGCTCTAATGAGTAATTACATGCGACCGGAAGCCGATACACATCTACACTGAGCAAGGGGAGTTTTGCCATTGATTTAGTGTTAAATACCAGTTTAATATATATTTTTTTCATGTTTTTAGTGGCCAGTCGTGGTGCAGGGACACATAGTGTGACTGTAAAACTGACTGGTTGTGGGTTCGATCCCCACTCGAGGAGATGAAATATTTACTTAAATTTATATTTCCATTTCTTCGTTCTGGTGTCGGGGCAAAGCGTGGCGTTGAGTTCTGCCACTCAACACGCAATGTGAAAGCGAGGAACGTAGTGTCTTAACACTAGGTTCCCTCTGCCTACCCTGCTGTGTGCGGGATACAGCGTGAAGCTGATTTATTTATTTATTTAATGTTTTTATATTTTCTGATTCCTACTTACAATTTTGACATATCTTTACATATTAGCTATTTATTTCAAAAATGTATTATTTCTACAGATAATAAAAAAATAATAAGAAACCTATCATATACATATACTGTTCTATTCAAACTAAAAGGAAATTAAACATAACCACCGTCTTCATTATTCTCGAATTAATATAGTGTTGTAAATCACACAACATCTGCTCATATAAATGCAAATAAAAAAAAAACTAATTACATATTAAATATTTTTTGTGACTACTTACGCTTATTAGAACCATTGTTGTTATTTTATAAAATTATACATGGCGAATAAGGAAATTCGTTAATATAAAATATTTTATTACCGTATAAATAGCTATTTAAATTTTTTATATCTTAATGAACTGTAACTTACATAAACTCCGGAAACACTATTTAACAAACAATAAATTTAGTTATGAAACTGAAAACAATTACTCAAAGAAATAATGTAGTGTTTACATAATATGTAATGCATCGTTTTTAACATTTCAACTGGTGCGTGTATGAGTGTAACTGATAGGTATCTAGTGACTATGAAAGTGTATGAAACTAAATAGTGTAGAAAAAGCTTTATTAATTTAAAAAGGCATTTTTTTTTTGTAGCTTGATGTTATCCCACATATAGCTGGGTACGCAGAGGGAACCTGTGGTTTTTTTCCTATGAATTCTGGAAGCATTGCGTGTTGAGTGGTGGAAATCAATGATGTGCTTTATCTTGTTACCAGACCGGAGAATGAAAATATTAATTACTATTATTAAATTTCTCTGAGTGGGAATCGAACACAACCGCTGCATTTACAGCAATACGCTTTTGCCACTGCGCCACGACGCCCGCATTAACTGCTTCTTTGTATATTTATCCGTATAAGCGGAAAAGGAAATCTTGTGTAAAGTACATAAAGTACATCATTATCCACTTTCCACCAAAGGACAGTAGGCATAGGCTCGAAGCCCAATGAGGATTAAGTTTCTTAAGAATATTTAGATTTATTTTTATTTAATATAGACCATATTTTAACCCTTAGAAGTGACCAGGCACTTCTAATGGTTAAAATCTGATAGATCCGTCTATCTAAATTCATAGTCACACAGTGATATACATATATACTTTTTAGGTCATCCTTTTTGCAAGAGAGAAAGCACCCACAAGACCTGACCTTTCAATAAAGAGGCAAATCAAAGCACACTTATAGGTATTATTGAACCTATTCTATTCTACTAGTCAGCTTCACGCTGTATCCTGCACACTGCATGGTAGGCAGAGGGAACCTAGTGTTAAGACACTCCGTTTCCCACTTTCTGCCGAGTTCTGGAGGTATTGTATGTTAAGTGGCAGAACTCAACGCCGCGCTTTACCTCGACACCATAGCGAAGAAATGGAAATATAAATTTAAGTAAATATTTCTTCTCCTCGAGTAGGGATCGAACCCACAACCAGTCGATTTTACAGTCACACTTTGTGCCGTTGCGCTACGATTGGCCTCGACTACTTCTATTCTACTAATATGTTATATTTAAACATGGGTAATTTTAAGGACACTACGCTTTAATAAACGATATGGGTGGGTCATAACCGCTTCTTAAAAAATCTTTACAGTGATCTTCAATTTGTTCTCCAGAATGTTATTTGTCATTGCCTTCGTAACGCTACGGTAAAGCCTTTTATTATTTTTCAGTTCATATTTACATTACAAGTGTATTCTAGGTTTACCTCATTAAATGAAGGTGTTTGGTTCTTTTTTGGGTTCCATACATCAAAAGGATATAACGAAACTATTTATAGGATTGATTGACCAAGATAACTGTCTATCAAGACCATATATCTCGGGAACATGTATGAAATTATTATCAAATATTCAGGTCTACGTCCTTTTGCTTTTAAGTCGAGGCAATCAAAATATACGAGCATATATGCATAATTTTTGCGGCATCAAATTTTTTAGATTACATTTCCCGTTGACCTACAATCCTGAATTTGGTATGGAACCTGGAATAGGCGAGTTCAAATCGCACTTGGCCGATGTTATTTAACCAGCACATAAAATAAAAAAAAAAATTTTGGTGATAAATAAAATATAGCTAGGGAAATATAGAGCCCTATCTTCATACCTTTTCTTTACAAGTATTTATTTTCCCTTTACGTGATAACGGGTATTTAAAATATACAAACTAAAACAGTAGCTAGTAAAATGAGATATAATTTTTTGATTAAATCAACGCAGGTGAATTTCTAAAAGTATATGATTTTCTCTTATTTTCCTATATAACCTAATATATAAAAAGATAGATAGTAAATATATCTACAAATAAATACCAAATTAGACATAAATCTGAAATACATTTATTTATTTATTTAATTCCAAGGAAAGATAATCACAGCATGTACAAATAAAAAAACAATTGGTATTAATAGCATATAAATTAAAGTGATATATTTGATTAAAGTAATAAAAATGTCATACAGTCTTAAAAAATGTCAATTAATTGAATATCTTGACATAATAAATTGAAAAAAAATCGGACAACCGCGAATCGGGCCTGCCCACCGAGGGTTCTGTATAAGAATTGGAGGTCTCAAGCTTTTTCTGAAGTTCAAGCTTAGCTTAGCCAGAGGCATTTCATCACCTATACCTCTTATGAACTGAAATTTTGATGATTATAGTGCTGAGATACTCTTGTTTTGCTATTTAAGGCTATTATTTTGTGGGATTTAACCACAAATGTATACTTTTCAGATTTTTACTGAACCAAACTAGCTAACCTGCCAAATTAACCGGAAATACCCTATTAATTTTGATTCCTTTTATAGTGCCGAAATACCTCTTTTGCTATATAAATGGCCATATCTTTTTTTTAAGTAAATATAGAAGTATATTTTTTTCAGGAAATCATGAGGCCGTAGATCTGGGTAAACGGTTTGAATTTCAACCCTGTATTTTGTATTTATTCCCGAGATAAAAGCTCTTGACAAACAGACAGACAGACAGACGGATGGACAACAAAGTGCTCTTATAAGGGTTCCTTTTTTCCTTAAAAGGTACAGAACCCTAAAAAAAATGTAATTATTTTAAGGAGAATTTTATTTAATTAGCTGTTCCTAAAATATAACTAAATTATAATCATAGAACAGTAAATAAAACAGGTATTACTAACAAACACGAAGTCAGAATTACATAAAAACCGTTGTGCTCGTGATTAAGAAGCGTTTTAAGAATATAAATATTTATGCTGTCTGTGTAGCGTGATATTGTATAGTTAAACTTTTAATATCGTTCTCATAAATTATGTTTCTTAGAAAATAATAAATTAACGGAACGGAACGGAGTGTCTTAACCCTAAGTCTCTAACACTGCCTATTCTGCTTTTATTCTATTATATATTAGATATATAACTTCTACATTTTTTTTAATTTTCTCATCCCCTGTACACCTATTGTTGAGAAAATAAAAAAAAACTTGTAACAGACGAATTTGTCGCATTGATAAATTATACAATTTTTATTTGTAAAGATTCGTTGGAAACTGAGCGACGAAGTATCTTAAAACAAGATTCCCTCTGCCTATCCCCGCTATATGAGGGATACAGCGTGAAGCTGAAAAATAAGAATGTTTAATTAACACAATAAAATAAACAACATGAACAGTCCAAGCAACATTCTTTAATTTCTTGTCGACAAAGCTTGACCACCACACGCCCTCGCGATAAAACACGCAATAGTTTGTAAATGCGATTCCAGAAAACGGCCGTTTTACGATTAGATCAGTACGGCAGCCGCGGACCCGGGGGTGAAGAGGAGGGGGAGAGGGGGAGAGGGGGGGGGAGGGCGAGGGGTTGTTAATTGCCCCGTTTTGTGAACACGGTCAGTGGCGTGCTACGCGAGTAATCAGCGAACTCTGACTGATTGCTTTTTAAATAGGTTTTATGCCCACTAAAATCTAAGGGAACCAAAGGAACGCTTCGAGGCTCGAGCACGTTAGGTTCTTTCGTGCGATACGATTGTGTAAAACCACGTTATTTCTATTTGATGACCGTGACATTATGTTATGAATGTATAACTGGTAATGTTTTATATGAAAATACTTTTTTTTCATTGGAAAAGTTCGTTTAACTATAATTATAATTATTAATTTTACTATTTACTTTTCTTTAAATGAAAACCATGCAAACGTAGGCATTTAATAAAATAATTGCAAAAAAATGCAGTAACTACTTATTATTGTCTGCGGGATACAGCGTGAAACTGATCAGTTATAGCGTGAAACTAACAACAGATTAATCAGAGTGAAATTAGTGTTAAAACACTCCGTTCCCTATATCCGTAATTAGTGGTATATGTTGAAAACCTGTAAGCTTCATTTGTACGTGTAGAAATCGATATAGACTCGATATTAATTTACTCGGAACTTCTTGAAAGAAAAAAGTTTGAGGTTAAAGCTGTTGTGAAGTTGACATACATGACTACATATCATAGGTACTATTATTATAAATGTAACTACTCAATTGATTACTACTATCATATTACTACTTTGTACACATATTACAAAGGACATATAGGATACTTTTTATAAAAATATTAATATACATAATCGGTTGACTATAATATAAAAATAATTTTAATTCTCTAGGATATATATACCTTCTTAAAAAAACGACGAGATCTCTAAGTATTTATATATACTTATTTCACAACAATGTTTCTTCACATGGTTGCTAGATTCCAAGTAGGAAACAGCTCGTCGAATGGAGATAGCACACACGATTTAACACTGCCCTAATAGTTAGCGTGACTGTTGGAAATTAGTAGCTCAATGTGTTTTTGCTTCGAAAACCTAATATTTCAACGCATTTCTGTATAGCCTACCTGATGTTCAAACACTCCGTTCCCCATATTATAAAAAATCAAATCAAATCTGTTTCACGTAGTATCCCGCACACAGCAGGGTAGGCAGAGGGAGCCTAGTGTTAAGACACTCCGTTCCCCACTTTCTGCCGAATTCTAGAGGCATTGCGTGTTGAGTGGCAGAACTCAACGCCGCGCTTAGCCTCGACACCTGAGCGAAGAAATGGAAATATAAATTTAAGTAAATATTCCATCTCCTCGATTCGGTCATCCATTAGTCGATTTTACAGTCACTCTATGTGCCGCTGCGCCACGACTGGCCCCATATTATAGAGACGTTTAATTTTGATTAATTTATAAAATAATTGCACATCATTCAGAATGCTAATTGAGAACGAGTTGAAGATTAACAAAGTGACTTCTCACAACTACGTACATACATTAAGTAACAATTATAGCGATTCTGTTTAGAGATAAGCTGTGGTTATTAAGCAAAATTAAAATTACTTTTATGGAAATTAAAAATGATTGATATCAGACAGACTTTGGTTGGAGTACTAAGAAACGACAGCCTTCACCGTATTTGCAAGGCTGGTTACTTGTGAAAATTAGTTATCGAAAAGTGATGGTGGGTTGATTTAATTTCTGTTTCTAATTTATTAAAAATAAATAAATCAGCATCACGCTATATCCCGCACACAGCAGGGTAGGCAGAGGGAACCTAGTATTGAGATATTCTGTTCCCCACTTTCTGCCGAATTTTGAAGGCATTGCGTGTTGAGTGGCAGAACTCAATGCCGCGTTTTGCCTCGACACCAGAGCGAAGAAATGAAAATATAAATTTAAATAAATATTTCATCTTCTCGAGTGGGGATCGAACCCACAACCAGACGGTTTTACAGTCACACTTTGTGCCCCTGCGCTACAACTGGCCTCTCCAATTTGCAATGTAATCATTAATATTGAGTAAATCATTACAGAACACAAAATATACAATTCCTATGACTTAGCGTCCAATATAAACTTACCTTATATAGTGAATAGCCAAGTGGATGAAACAGTGTATTTCGAAGATGAAGATTATCGGTAAAAAAAATTTCAGGTTCACGCTGGTTTTCGCATGGAACAGGGTAGGAGGACAGGGTACTGGCTCTACCAGTTAGTGTAGTAAGACACTCTGCTTCATTTCTTCTTTTCTTTAGAATTCTGGATCACTGCGTATTGTGGCGGAACTCAACTCCGCGCTTTTGCGTTGACATCAGATTGAAAAAATAAAAATATTAAGCATTTCATTCCCTCGACTGGGAATTAAAAGCACAACCTGTCGCGTTTACACACGCTTGTACCCCTACGCTACGAATTTAATATTTAATGAAAATAAAATCATATTAATAATTACCTAGTTAGATTTAGTATATTTAGTAAAAAGGAATGCTTTATATAAGAAAAACAACCGCAAATTTAATTGACAACATTTTAATTACAAAACACCACAAAATCTATTGGACATAAAATGTCACGGTTTCAGATTGCTTAAGTACATCGCCATACAATATATCTATTACAGCGGTAGGTAGTCAATACATACCTAGCGCCATTTTACTTGTGTATTTAATACTAATAATACGTACATTACAATTATACATTTATATTATACAATATTTGCACGTTGCATCAGTTTTAAAATATTTTGTTTTCATTTCAGAAGTTAATACTGTTTTATTCATTTTTTTTTTGTAAATAATTTGCTGCTTCAGGCTTGTATAGTATAGAATGTATATAAAATATAAATAAAAAGACGTCACCAAAAAAATTAAATGAAATGATTATTATAATTTTCTTTTAAATTTGAACAATTTTCGGTTGAAGCTATTTTTTATATTACACTTGCACTTCCACGTGATATATTTGGGACAAAACTAAAACCACAATCAAGACCAGCTTGCCGCTTGAACTCACAAAGCTTCTTCACATTTATAGGATTAGTATACGACATCGAATTTATTTATATTATACATTAATACGCTAATTTTATTATTTAATTCGAGCTTATAATATCACATAATTATTTATGGACATGTACAGTCCACTATAAACCTCCCAAAATGTTCCATCGAGAAGTGCGTAAGATATTTAACGTAACTAATAAATATATACTGTCTTTCGTTCTGATTAGGTAACGAAACTGAATCATGACTTTCACTTCACAGAATAACTTTAAGTTAAGCACTTGTACGTGTTCGTATCACTTGTAAGTCATTATAACTGATTTTTTCGTTCTAAAGTTCCCGAAAATTGGTCACAGATCACTGAATTTACACGTGTATGGGTTCATCGTCGTCCTCGTCATCTGAACGTCGTTCTAGAGACGGTTCCCGAGGAGAGCGTGGGGGTGGGGCCGGACTGCCGGGGTCGACGTCGGGGGAAGGTGTGCGTCTCGCTTGTGCATAGTACCCTAGAGCACCCAGCGCTGGGCCTCCAAGGGAACCCAGGTGAGCCGATGGACCCGGTAGACCCAATCCTAAAGGTGGTACGCCCGCTAACGGAGCACCTGGATATAATCTGTAAGCATATTTCTTAATTAACAGAAGAATTTGCTAATGATTTGTCGTATAAGGATTTCAAATAACTAAGCAAGAATAAAAATAGTCCTCTAAATCCATTAAAATTAATACATAGTTAGGTATATTAATGTATTATTAGATATTTTTATATTATTTACCGGTAAGGCAGAGGTTTTTGCAATGTGTTTGCAGAAGCAGATGCTGCGGCGGCAGCTGTGGCCGCGGCTTGCCTGTAGTACAGGTCAGCGGTCGGCGCCGGCTGTGCTGGGTAAGCGGGTACTCCCGCCCAGTACCCACCGTACAACCGCTGGAAAGCCGCATAGTTGCCAGCTTCAGCCAAAAGTTCTAGGCCGACGGCTGTTTGACGTTTCCATTTCGTTCTGTCAAAAGTATTGATATATTTATTATTTTTTTTAGCTTTTTAATCTAATAATAGGTATAAGTACATTTGGGAACTAATAGTTAACTTAAATTAGGGTTCATCTAAAAAAATGTCAAAGTTACTTTGATAGCACCAAAGTAATTTTATAATAAATTACGCTTCATTTAATTTGAAATAAATCTGTTTTTACCACTGTGTGAATACCGCAAGAAACACAAATTGCCATTTTTACGCCACTCTTGAGAACTCAAATCGAATTTGAAATTTTCTAAAATGTCATTTACTAACCCTAAAACTATAAATCACCAACCCTACAGAGCAGTGTGACCCCAATCGTCATCAAATTTGTCACAGACCACTCGAGATGACAATGACGATGTGACAATAGTGAGTAATAAAAAAAAATATATAAATAAAATAATAAATTTGACAAAACGTCTTGGGCACTCGCATGTTTACCGGAGCGTAGTCTACTGCTTTAATTTGATTTATTTGACTCTCTCCAAAAGGGTATACGAGTATAAATTACAAGATATTGCGAAGGGGATGAGACATAATTATTATAAAAATGCTCTATTTCATTTTTACCAAATGTTTATTTAGAAGAGTTATTGAACGTCCAGATGTAAGGAGCTTCTTACAAACGATAATGTACTACAATTTATTTGAAAAACATCCAAATATGTTTTACGTACTCACACAATTTGCGATAATTTTCTATTAGTGACATATTATTGGAAATTATTTTTAGTTTTAAGTTATATTTTAACAATAATCAAATCAGCTTCACGCTATATCCCGCACACTGCAGGGTAGGCAGAGGGAACCTAGTGTTAACACGTTCCTTTCCCCACTTTTTGGCGAATTCTGGAGGCATTACGTGTTGAGTGGTAGAACTCAAATTGATAATAATTTATATAATTCATAAAAATACGATAAAAATTATATTTTATCAGGTTTACGCTGTATCCTGCGCACAGCAGAGTAGGAAGAGGGTGCCTAGTGTTAAGACACTCCGTTTACCACTTTTCCCAGAATTTTTCAAGGAATTGCGTGTTGAGTGACAGAACTCAACGCCGGGCTTTTACTTTGATTTATTTTATACATTAACAAAATAATATTTTGTTCAAATCATACCAAGTTTCGCGCGAGCCAAAACAAACATAAGCACCATATATACGGACCCCAATAGTAAAAATTTAATTTCGTTCTTCAGTTGTCGATTATTTCAAAAGCTGTTATTGTCATCGAGTGAGGTTTTTATTAATTTGAAGGGAGTTATTATCATTTGCTATTATTATTTTGTTAGGGACGAGCCCTTTGTGTGCGGTTTTAGTGGTTGTTAGAAGACGCATCGCTGGTTACCTCGTTAATTAATTTCTTTAAATGGATCATTTAATTTTATTAAATGTAAATGATGGGGGAGTTCGTTCGGATGTTTTGTTGGTTGAATAACATAAAATTATTTATGGTTGATCATTAATTATTTTGAATGAAGAACAGAATAGGAAAAATTGATTGTTTTTTTACAACTTTTTGATATTAGATATGTAGGATGTATTTTGAAATGTTTTTTTTAAAATATTTTTACGGAAATACAAATTTTTAGCAACAAGTTTCAAAAAGATATATTTATATATTTATTTTTTAGGCGTGTAAAATGACATATTTAATAATATTTTGATGTCTTCGCTCTGGTAACGAGGCAAGGTGCGGTATTGAGTTCCGCCACTCAACACGGAATGCCTCCAGAATTCGGCGGAAAACGCGAAACGTGTAAGTGTCTTAATGGGAACGGGCGTAACACTAGGTTCCCAGGTTCAATGTAAAAGCTATGTAAAAGATACAGCGTGAAGGTAAAAAAATAAAAAAATAAAGAGAACTTAATAATTCCAAGAACATCCTTCTTTAGCACCTGCTAACGATAACTGATTTTTTTATCCTTAAACTATATTATCATCGATGAGATCATAACACGTTAACTATTCAAATATAGCAAAAAATAAAAACTACTAAACATAAAAATAACTATAGAAACCAATTTAATAAATAACTAATTGGTTCTAATGAAAAATGGTTAGTCTTGTTTTGTTTTAAATACCACTCCATAATTATCAGTAGCCAACATATTTTGATCGATAGAAAGCTTCGTTTGCATTAATCATATTCTAGAACCGGTCCCTCTGAGGAGTGACTCGAGAGTACTTATTTAATTGTCAAGCTGAATGAGAGGCAATCTGCTCAGTGACACTATTCTTTTTATTATCGCGAACAAAAAGCTTTCAACACACTTCAATTCGGGCTGGTGCCTTGAGACTTCTCAACAGACTATTCTCTTTCTCTGTCACTCGCGCACGCCACTCCGTAAGAACGAGTTCTCCCTATCTCTTTTCCTGGTCCCGGCGGAGTCTGCCTACGCTCCGCCCAGTGGTTTAGTGATTTGATGCTGCGTGAACTGATTCAATTGTTATTTGAGGTCGCCCATTCTAAAAAGCGCCTTAAGTGTTTCTTGTTAAAGACTAAAATCGCTCCATAAAGACATCCACTTACGTCCTCTCCAAGGAGGTCTCAGAGGAGGAGGTTGTTTATCTCGATTTAAGTTTTTGGAAGACGTGATGCGAATTCGGCTTGTATAGACGACAAACAAGGAATACACTCATCGATCCGTTTACACTTGTGCTTAAGCTTCTTAGGTTGTGGGGCGTTGGGCTCTATTTGATTGTTGTTCGAACGTTACTTATACGCTGTTTAGAAAGTTTCCATACAAGTTTCTTAGAGTGTTCTTATGGGAATAGTTTAGTTCAAGCGATTTTGTTACCTTGTTGACTCTTCGTTTTCTTATACATGATCCTCATTATGTAGTGTTATATAGTTTTTATACATTGTCTGTCTGTTATAATCGATTTTATTATTTATTGAATTATTCGGTTAAAATATTGTTTCATTTATATATACTCTGTATTTTTAGTTACAAAATTTATCATAGCTATAACCTTCAAAAACATAATAATAACTTTAATTGTTATGTCTATATCTTGCTACAACTTTTTGATATTTAATTGGCCCAAATAAAATAAAACAAAAATATTTTACCTTGTAATACGACGCTTATACTACATTAGCAAGCAAAAAAATGATCTTGGCATTTGTACTAAAAGATACATACAATACGTTATTAAAATGAATGCATAAACTGCTCTTAATTGCTATTTACTTGACAGTCTGTCCATATTTGTAAATGTCCAACCTAAGTTGATGTCGAACATACCGAAATTAGAACATTAAATTACATACTACGAATTAAAAGGATGTAATCTTATATTAGTGGTCGGCCAAAACAGAAATGGCACCGGGAGCTCAATTATTATTTTGGAAATGATAAAGTAGGTGACCTCCGAGTCCTTGGCTCGATTCCCGTGTCTTTGGATGTGTAATTTTGTTATTCGCTATAAGCGATTAGCGCTTCTTGGTAGCTCGAACAACCCTTGCATTATGTCATTAGGAATTTGCAGTCACAATTGTGGTTTTTTTGGTACTAAATGTTAATTTATGTTATATTTTTGTGTAGGTATGTGTATACTGAGTTACGTAAAATATATAGATTTCTTACTATTGTTATAATTTTTAGTAAAGACGAAGGAAAACAATGTACGTTTTCTATATAATATGTTCATTTTTATATATTTTTTTTGCACAGGTAAGTAAGGTAAGTGTTAAGACACTTCGTTCCCCATTTTCCGCCGAATTCTGGAGGCATTGCGTGACCAGAGCGAAAAAAATGAAAATATAACATATTTCATTTGCTCGATTGGGAATCGAACCCACAATCTGTCACGTTTACAGTTACACGCTTGTACCTCTGCGCCACGACTTGCCTCAAAATGTAAAAATCAGATTAAACATCAATTTGCTTATTTTAGCCAAGCAAACGAATGCGCGCTCCATTATCCTATCAAAATTTTAAATTCTAAAGTAAGAATGTTCTTACTTTAGAGAAATAATTATTTATAATTTCTACATACAAATTAAAAATAAATACATATTAAATAATAAAAAAACTAATTTATAAAACTAATTTAGCTATATTTCGATTTAATTATATTTCTGTTTCAATCGAGTTAAGTTCGCGATTGTACTCTCATCCGTACCCGTATGTCATTATAGAATGCGTCATTAGATAATCACGGATTGCACGTCGCCGACCACTAAACGGCGATAAACGGTGTACGTCGACAGCCCCCGGGCCTATTATACATACGTATGTTTACGACTGGACAGTTGCAAAACGGTTTGGACGTTTCTGATGAAATCGGATTTGATCGCTCATTATATGTAATTCTAAAGTACCTAATAACCAACTATGAAGGCTGTAAAACTTGATGAATAAATAATAATAAATCAGCTTCACGCTGTATCCTGCTCTTAACAGGGTATGTAGAGGGAAGCTAGTATTAAGACACTCCGTTATCTATTTTTTTCGGAATTCTGGAGGCATTGTATGTTGAGTGACAGAAAATTCAAGTTCGCATTTTGCCTCGACATCAGAAGGAAGATATGAAGATAATAAATATTTCATTTCGTCGAGTGAGGATCGAACCCACAACCAATCACGTTTACAGTCACACATGTCTTCATTACAAATTTTTACTTTAACATTGATGTTTGATGAATTTTAATCCAATGTAATTTTACCTAAGCACTATATAATAATAACAACATTTCCCATTAACAACAACAACTTAAGTCACATAATTTTGATATTATTTATTGAATATTCATATTACGAGTTAACTTAACTTGAGGTACTTTAAACTCATCGCCGTATACGTAGAGGACACGTGCGATATATGTACTTATTCACAGACTAGGGATGCCCGATGTTTGAAAAACATCTATCTTGACATTCACGTCTACATCGAAGCTTAAGAATCGATGTTCGATAAAAACACAAAGAAAAACATTTATGTTAGCCAACATCATTTTTTTTTTCATTTTGTTATCAATAAATAAAGTCACCATGACATTTTAATTAAAACAAAAATCAAAATAAATATTAAAAATTTAAAACATTAAAGCGTAAAAACACATTGTTTGTCCCAATATGTTTTGTCAATCGACTGTAAAAATAATAATTTTGAATGCACGTGTACGCGACTAAATTTCGATTATGTGCTGACATCGATGTTACGATGTTTTATTCAACGCAACATCGACGCTGAAACATCGATATTTTCATCGAAAATCGATGATCATCGGCCATCCCTGTAACAGACCCAAAAAGTATAATTCTACAATAATTTTACTTTTTACGCAATATTTACCAAAGTTACAACTATAAAAAAAAACGAAAATTCTATACAATATATTAATAAATCAACTATTCTGAACATACAGCGGCAACAGTCAAGAAACCAATTCGGTAGCTTCGCCCAGAACCAAAAAAGACAGATAAGCTAGCTATCTCTCCAATATCATTATACAATGAATCATTTTAAGACAATTAAGTAAATAAACCATTGAATGGATGTAAAAAAGTATCAATTTGGCTGGCGGTGGCTTTATAATGGATGGTGCGTCGGCGCCGGCTCGGCCGTGACTTGCAACCGTTCTGTGGAAGTGCCGACCATTGATTCACACGTACAAACAACATGCTGACCGAAATTTTAATTTGTTATATATAACTAGGTACTGGTTCGAATCCATA
Organism: Heliconius erato x Heliconius himera; assembly: GCA_013421005.1. Classification (NCBI taxonomy): domain Eukaryota; kingdom Metazoa; phylum Arthropoda; class Insecta; order Lepidoptera; family Nymphalidae; genus Heliconius; species Heliconius erato x Heliconius himera. Next base: position 70,093 of record JAATLQ010032093.1, on the reverse strand, counting down.
AGAATTTTCCCTAAGTAACTTATTCTTATTTCATAAAATGTTGTATAAAATCAATTCAATAGATTAGATATTCAAGGTTTTTTTTTATTCCTATAAACCAAATTATGACCAATAATAAATGTTATTTATAAGTGAAACCTGTAATCGTTTTTTATAGTAAATTATTTTTTTGTACAACTACTTACTTAAATACTTTTTACACGATTGTGTCAAATAAATAGGAATACAATATAAAATAAGAGTCCATTAAATCGTCATGATACAAAAAGTGTGACAAAAACAAAAACAAACTATTCTAAATGTAAGACAAAATTAAGAATATCTATTATGTTTAAAAATAAAAGAAAGTGACCGCTTACAAAAGCTATTAAATCCTACAATTAACTCCAATTTCACACTCTTTCACGAACCGAAAAATCGAAGCCCAAACATTGGTTTTACCGAAATTATAGAAAATCAACAAAAAAATCTAATAAAAAAATTATGTCGGTACAAAAAAGCAGACGGGGCGGGCGACCACTTGTGCGGCAACTGCAATAGCAGTCTCTAAATTGATATTATATTATATTGAGATACTGTGCAATATCGTTTCATGTACAGCGACGTGTTGCTATAAAAATCTCAATTTTGATGTCGTTTGAGCAAATTTATTAAAAAAGACAACTTTCACAATATTCTATTTAATAATTTGTTTGTTAAAATTATCAAATTTTAGAATATTTCTTATTGTTTGTTTTGTTTCTGAAAATTCTTATCAAATATACGTTTATAGTAAGATATTTTTTTAGCTACACCCTGTATCTTGCACATTGCACATAGCAATTAAGACACTCCGTTCTCCATTTTCCGCGAAGTTTTGAGTCACGGAACTAAACGTCGCGCTTTGCCTTTAAACCAGAGCGAAGAAATGAAAATATTGCTAAATAATATCTCATTCCTCCGAGCGGGAATCGATCCACAACCGTCGCGTTTGAAATCACACCCTTGTACCACAGAGCCATGACGATAACATGAATAAAAAATGAATAATAGAAAACTAGAGGTAGCGCGTTTTTTTAACTACTAACGTTTTTATAAAGCGTCTAGAAGGTGGCACGGTCGGCCCCTGAAGCTCTAATTACGGACGTTTGTTTTTGAAATAACCGCTTTTGTACAGGCGCCGACAAAACTCGTTAAGAGATTTAAATTAATATCAACTATTATAACATTTATTACTTTTGTTTTATTTTTCGTTTCAAAATCTTACGTGACTATGGTAATTATTATTATATATATTTAAATAATGTTAATTTATTTTCTTCATTATTTTAATTGGATGCGAGTTTAAATGTCGTTTAATATATCTTATATTATTAAAGATTTTGATTAAATGAGAACATTATTATCGTCAACACTAGTGCCGCTTTTTAGTTATGGCTGACTCAGCATTCTCTATGACTAGCCGACTCTCTCACGAGCTGTGAACGTTGTCGCAGCCGTAAATAAGTAATGGCGGCGTCTTGAATTTCATATTATATAAACTTTAGACATTTTATCAACATGTAATATATCTCTACACATAGTAAAATCGTAGCGGATTGGTGTCTGTGTATGGAAAATTTATAAGAAAAAATGTTATGACGTTATAGAACTAAATAACTAGAACTAACTAAGTGGCATTTGATAACGTTATAGAACTAAAAATAATATTTTTTTAAATTTGTCTCTGTTTGTTTGTGCGTTCGTTCACATTTATCTCAGAAATGGTTCAACCGATGGATTTGAGAAGCTTAACATTAAGTGTTTGTTTTATTTATAACGGCTTATAAATAAAAAAGTTATCATCATAGATAAAATTGCTATAAATAACAATTTTATTGTATTAACTGTACTTTCTCACTTTTTCAAAACTTTACTTTTTATTATAAATATCGATGATATTGTTTTTAAAATGATATTATTATAAGAAAACGAAAGCAATGCAGATAAGTAAATTAATAATTATATAGTTCAAACTTGCGAAATTGCTAGTCGGCTAGTCCTTAATAAGATGGTAATGGTATAATTGGAGGCCAGTCGTGGCGCAGTGGCACGAAGTGTGACTGTAAGATCGACTGGTTGTGGGTTCTATCCCCACTCGAGGAGATGAAATATTAACTTAAACTTCGCCTTGGTGTCGAGGCTAAGCGCGGCGTTGAGTTCTGCCACTCAACATGCAATGCCTCCAGAATTCTGCAGAAAGTGGGGAACGGAGTGTCTTAACACTAGGTTCCCTATGCCTGCCCTGCTGTGTGCGGGATACAGCGTAAAGCTGGTAACCCTCAATAATAATAATCTTTCAATAACTTTCGTAAATTAATACTTTATCAATATCAAGAAAAAAATAAAATAAAATCTAGAAAATATATCTTAATTACTTATAAAAATACCACACCTAACATAACATAACTTATAAAAGAAGTGAATCTATCATTCCATAATGCATTTTCTTTTAAGACTTTAACTTATAACTTGCACCGTTATACAGTATTCTATAATAATTGCTTTCTTCGTTCGACATCGACATCGTACTCGTATCCAGTGTTATAAACCCATTACAGTGTGGGAGGTAGAGTTCTTAATAGCGTTTCTCTACAATTATCATGTAATACAGAGGGGATTCGTTGTTAGAGGGAAATATGGTCTTAATCATAACTTATTAATATATATATTACTTATTATATTGTAGGCAAAGGGAAACTTATGTTAAGACACTTCGTTTTCCATTCTCCGTCGAATTTTTCGAGGCACTTTGAGTGGCGGAATTCAACGCCGGGCTTTGAAGAAGAGCGAAAAAATGAAAATAATATTTTATAAATAATAATAATTCGTTCCCCCGAATGGGGATCGAACCCTTGCGCACCTGCGCCACGATTTAACTGAACTGAATGTCAACTTCTAAAAATTATTGCTTAAATAAATAAATGTAAAGAAGGGAATATCCCATATATAGATTTCACTTCTCTCATTTGGAATTCAAAACATAAATTTCTTACAGCAATAAACAAAATATAGCCAATTTTCATACGTTTTCTTTATAAATATTTTTCTTTCCTAAGTGTGGCATAACGCTTTAAAAATGTTCCAAAATAAAATATAGCCATATCAAATTTAGATCACATCAGTCGTGGATCAGTGGCGCAAGCGTGTAAATGTAAACGCGACAGGTTGTGAGTTTGATCCCCAGTCGAGGAATTAAACTATTTAATATTTTTATTTCTTCGCTAAACACGCAATACCTGCAAAACTCGCCGGAAAGTGAGGCGCGGAATGTCTTAACACTAGTCTCCCTCTACTTAACACTACTAAATATGGAATACAGCGAGAAGCCGAAAAAAAAAAATAATAATAAACTTACCGTCGATTTTGATACCACGTCTTCACTTGGGTATCTGTAAGGCCCAGTTTTGCTGCAAGCTCCATACGATCTTGCACACTGAGGTATTTTTGTCTTTCAAAAGACTTTTCTAATGTCTGCAACTGGTGGTCAGTGAAGGCTGTTCGCGCCTTTCTCTGCTTTTTCGCGAGTCCTGACGCGTCACCACCGCACGATTTGCTCGATACGTCGTCTGAATCATCTTTTACACCTGCAACAAAATATAGAAATTGTAAGCGTGTTTCTTAAAAGTTTCTTTATTGAAATATATTATATTCTTATGCTACATATGTATGCCAGTCGTGATGCAGCGGCAAGAAGTGTGACTGTAAATTCGACTGGTTGTGGATTCGATCCCCACTCGAGGAGATGAAATATTTTTATTTCTGAAGCTAAGCGCGGCGTTGAGTTCTGCCACTCAAGACGCAATGCCTCCAGTATTCGGCAGAAAGTAGGGAACGGAGTATCTTAACACAGGTTACCTCTGCCTACCCTGCTGTGTGCGGAATACAGTGTGAAGCTTTTTTTTACATATGTATATTTGATATGTATATGGAAATATTTCTAGAATTCATTGGAAATTAGGGAGCGGTGTGCTTTATAACATTTGGCGCACTCTGTGTATGCTGCTTTATTCGTGACTCAGCAGAAAAAAATAGAAATAAACAAATAAAGGTAGTACCTACAAAGTGTGACTGTAAACCGACTGGTTCTGGATTCGATCCCGACTCGAGGAGATAAAATATTTACTTAAATTTATATTTCCATTTTCAAAGCGCGGCGTTGAGTTCTGCCACTCAATATTTAAAAAAAAGCTGATTTCATTTAATTTCAATTTTAACATTACCATAGTAAATATCATTGCTTATGGTGTCTATTCAATGATTCGATTTCCACTCGGGGACTTCCTATCCGGTACGTAATTTAATTTAATATATTTTTTAAAATTTAAAAAAATATATCAAAAATTCATAAAAATATCTGCTTTACGAAAACAAAGACATTGTCATAGGGTAATCCAGAGCTTTGTAACTCAAGCAAGTCGTCTCGAGAATTGTAAGGCTTCTGCGGTCACCACTTCCTTACATGCACTTGGTTGCCTACGAACGCGTTTTTTATAAAAAACGACCAAGTAAATATTATTTTTTATGTACGTTCAGATTTTTATTTTTTTCAGCTTCACGTTGTATCCCGTTAGTAGCAGGGTAGGTAGAGGGAACCTAATGTTAAGTCACTCCGCTCCTCACTATCCGCCGAATTGTGGAGGCATTCTAACTTGAGTAGCGGAACTCAACGCAACGCTTTGCTTCGACACCAGAGCGAAGAAATGAAAATATTAAATATTTTATTTGCTCAAATGGGAATCGTACTCATCACCTGTTACGGATACAGTCACAAGCCTACGCCACGACTGGCCAATATTTATTTCATGATGTATTAAAAAAATTAAAAGTCAAATGCTGTGCATTTTTAACTGTATTGTAGTTGGATATATATAAAAATATATAAATATTATTGAAATTAAACCGCCATAAGTATTTTAAAAGCCTCAGTATCACAAATTAAATCACTTTTGCAGTGTCACCTTTTTTCGCATATAGGCAAATAGGCAGATGAAACCTAGTGATGGAACCAATTTCCCCCCAATTTCTGGCAATTTCTGGAAAATTGGCGGAACTCAACGTCACGTTTCATCCACTAGGACGAGAAAATAAAAAATAATTTGATTCCCGGGTGGAAATCGAATCGTTGACATCAAATAGAAGATCTATATGATGCTTGTATCATGTAGAAGATATCTATAGACACCATCAGCAATGATATTTACCATGGTAATGTTAATATTAAATTTAAATGAAATCAGCTTTTTTTTTTAATTGCTGAGCGGCAGAACTGAACGCCGCGCTTTACCTCGACATCAGAACGAAGAAAATGTAAATGTAAATTTAAAACAAATATTTCATCTCCTCGAGTGGGGATCGAAGGCACAACCAGTCGGTTTTACAGTCACACTTTGTGCCCCTGCGCCACGACTGGCCTCAATCAATTTAAATTATTATTATTATAGTTTCTTATAATTAAGATCAACTACTTTCTTATTAGCATAAGAAGCTTCAAATTTATTTTGTTGACACAATTTTTATGTTCAAAAAGTGCTTAATATAATTTAAAAAAATATTTATCTGTAAATACGATATTAAATTAAAGTGTATCAGTTAAGAAACATTTATTGAGATACTCAGTACTTTAAGGTTGTTATCGACCCAAACAAATTGACACCTTTAACGTTAAGTGACTTTTTAATTAAAGTGGTTTTTCATATCAGAAAAGATAATGTTGCATAAGTTAAAAGCCAAATTGAGATATAAGAGAGGGTAGAATTAATTGAATTGAAAGATTAATTGAAGATTTATTTTTAAATTAAGATTAACACTCTCGAGTCTCAGCTATTTCTAATATCTGCTTATTCTGAATTGTTACTATTTTAGACCAGATCCTATTTAAAGATAATCTTTTAAAGAGTCTCCAGAAAAAAATATTTGTTAATTAATATATAGCACGTTTTTTTTCTTTTATCAATTTCGTAACTCTATATGCTTGGTCTTAACAAGGCGAAGGAAACAAAATAATTTAGATATAATCATTTACCCGTGTTAGTCTCATAACTATAAAGGGAATCAAAATTAATTGAGTACTTGCGGTTGACCTATAATTATGAAATTGAGAGTTGGCCTATAATTATGAATTATGAAACTGAAAACTATATATTTTGTGATTAAATTCTAAAAAATGATAGCCTTAAAAGGAGGACAGAATTTGGTAATAAAGCCGCTAGTTCAAGTGAGATATCAGATAAAAACCTCCGGCTAAGCTAAACTTGAATTTGAGAAAAAGCTTCCAATTTTCCCACGGAACCCTCGATGGGCAAGCCCGACTCGCGATTATCCGGTTTTTTTAATTATTTCCAATAATTAACATAAAATACGATTCATTTTAAAGAGTACATTACAAAAAAAGGTGTACAACACTATCGGAATTCAGTAAGCGCAAAGTACGACACGGGATTATAGGTATAAGGCGAGGGAATTAGCTCAGCCGAGTAGAAGTTGCGGTTTACCACCCAGGCACTAAGCGCTCAGACTGCTTACCTTCCCCCTGTTAACTTACATGCGAACTGCACATTCTTGTATTTTATACGTTTTGTATATATTTTATTCATTTAATTATCGTTAAATATTAAATTATCGTGAGTCGTGCCCCAGGAGGTGTGTCTGTAACGGTTGTGTATTCGATTTTCACTCGAAGAATGAATCATTATTTATTAATAATATTTTCATTTCTTCGCTCAAGCACCAACAAAAGTCAGACAGTTGAGTTCCGATGTTGAGTTCCGTCACTCAGCACACAATGCCTCAAAATTGCATGAAAGCAGAAAACGGAGTGTCTTAGCACTAGGTTTCCTCTGCCTCCGCTGCTGTGTGCGGAATACAGCGTGAAGCCGATTTGATTTTGATTAAATTATCGTGGCCAAAATTCTTACTGTTAGAATTAAATGTTATTTTCATTTCTTCGCTCTGGTGTCGGGATAAAGCGCGACGTTGAATTCCTCGGCGGAAAGTGAGGAGCGGAGTGTCTTAACATTGTGCTCCTTCTGCCTTCCCTGCTACTGCGGGATACAGCGTGAAGCTGTTTTTTTTTATAATTGAATGTGTATAATTGAATGTGACGGTCCAAACGTATAAACGGGCATATTAAAAAATTAAGCTTTACGGAAGAACAGGATAAAGATTAGTCTTGCCATGTCGGTCCCTGGAGTGTGACCTCCTGGATGCTTAAGGAAGGAAGAGCTGGAAGGTCAAATCTTGACAAACACCGGGTCCCTGGTGAACGTGGTAATGCCAGGAGAAAGAAGATATTAACAAAGATTTATCTCGCTTTTAAAAATTATCACTGGTGGGCAATAACGTTGCTATAAAACGTCAATCTAATATTAACAATATCAAAACGCTTGTAATTAAGCACCTAGTGTGAAAAATGTACTGGATTTTGTCTCGCCTGATAACGTTTCTTTAAAATATGTATGTTTAATTCGTTATTTTAATTAATAAAATAAAAATAAATAAATCAGCTTCATATAAAATGTCACAAGCTAAAATTAACAATATGAAAACGCTTTTGAAATTAAGCATCTAGTGTGAAAAATGTACTGGAATTTGTCTTGATTGATAAGGTTTCTTTAAAATATGTATGTTTAATTCGTTATTTTAATTAATAAAATAAAAATAAATAAATCAGCTTCACACTGTATTCCGCACACAGCAGGGTAGGCAGAGGGAACCTAGTGTTAAGACGCTCCGTTCCCCATTTTCTAACGAATTGCGTGTTGAGTGGCAGAACTCAATGATTTTAATTAATCACATCAAATATTATATATTTAATTATTTTTTGTCGTGTTTAGATAAACAATATTGTAATTGACAGTTTTGTGAATTTAATATATCTAAAAATGATATGTTAATTTTTTTTTATCTACATGTTATGTTTCTATGAAATATGGAATATATAACAGTTCATTTATTAACATTAATCTTTTTTAAATTACCCTATGAATAAAAGTTCAAACGAATGTTAAATAGATACTAAATCAGATATATATATGTACCTATAATAATATATTAAAAATAAATATATATTACTAGAACCTGCTACTGTTTTAAAATAATAATCTAAAAAATTTTACAAGAAATAAATTATCATTTAAATTTGAACTCTAATATATGATAGAGGATTAAAAAAGATAATGAATACTTATCATACACGTGCTACCTATAATGTATTTATAATCGAACACGTTACTGGCCTCGTTCGTTTGTCGCCGCAAGAACCTATAACTTTGTATTGGCCCAATAGCCCAACACTTGGGCCCAAGCTGTACTTGAATCAATTTCAATACATTGATATAGATATTTGAGGCCAGTCGTGACACAGGGGCTCAATGGTTGGACTGTAAACGTAATAGGTTGTGGGTTCGGTTCTCGTTCGGGGAAATGAAATATTTAATATTTTCATTTCTTTAGTCAGTCAACACGCAATGTCTCCAGAAATAGATGGAAAATAGGGAACGTAGCGTCTTATCAATAGGTTCCCTCTGCCTAGCCTACTACCCATATTACTTCCCATAAAAAAAACTAAAATATGCTTTAAATATGTTTTTACAATTTAAAAGTGTTATTTCACACTTAGGCAAGAAAAATATTTTTATACGTTTTCTTAATAAATATTACTCTATACATTGGCCTTGTCGGTCCGGTTGAGACCAACGGCAAGGCATTAAAGGACATCCCACGTATCTATTAGATATGTTAAGCCTTTAATTGAATATTAAGTTACTTGCGAGTTCTTGATTGATTCAAAGAATATTTAATTGATTAATAAACACTCCAATCTCTACAAGAATATCTGTTATATTAAGGTCACTTCATGATTATACAGCTACTTGACTATGGTTGTAATAAAATATATTTCTTATACGTATATACAATGCTTGTAATAGTTTTTAAGATTTGTTTTTTAGCTTTAGAGGCCAGTCGTGGCGCAGCGGCACGAGATGTAACTGTAAAACCGACTGGTTGTGAGTTCGATCCCCACTCGAGGAGATGAAATATTTACTTAAATTTATATTTCCATTTTTTCTCTCTGGTCTCGAGGCAAAGCGCGGCGTTAAGTTTTGCCACTCAACACGAAATGCCTCCAGAATTCGGCAGAAAGTGGGAAACGGAGTGTCTTAACACTAAGATCCCTCTGGCTACCCTGCTGCGTGCGGGATACAGCGTGAAGCTAATTTATTTATTTATTTTATTTTTTATTTTAGCTTTACGCTGTGTGCATGGAGCAGGGAAGGCAGAGGGAGGATAGTGTTAAGACACTCAGCTCCACTCTTTCCGTTGAATTATGGAGGTATTGCGTGTTGAGTGGCGGAACTCAATTCCGCGTTACGCCTCGACACCAGAACGATGAAAAGAAAATATTAAATATTTCATTCCACTTGAGTGGAGAATCACAACACACACCACCACCTGCGCCACGACTGGCCTCAATGTTACATTTAAATTATGAAATTATTTATTATATATGCAGTGTACTTGAATGATGCAAATCCATTTAGTAAACTAATAACGTATATTATATTTATGTACCTATTACTTATCTATTACTGAGCAAAAAATAGAGATCATAGTGACTTACCACTAAGTTCTCTCTGAGCCTTATTTTAATAAAAAAATCGAATCAGCCTCACGCTGTATTCGACACACTGCAGAGGCAGAGGGAATCTAGTGTTAAAACACTCCGTTCCCCACTTCACTTAATGGAATTAGTTTTATGTTAAAAACTGTTCCTGAAAACATTTAAAGGAAAAACTAAACGCTTTTACTTAATATCTTAATTTATGTCTGACCAAGAATAATCAAGCATAACCTTCACAATAGGTAATCAAATGGTCATGTGATAATAGAATGTGCTGACAAGGTGATTTTATTAAATAGGTCTTATTTTATTAAAATAAATTGTGAAACATTTGAACAGAGACTATACACGTCAGGTTGTGGGTTCAATTACCACTCGAGTAAATTAGATTTTAATTTTTTTTCTTCGCAACGCAATGCATCCGGAATTCGACGGAAAATGGTAGTATTTTTTCTTTTCTAAGTGTGGAATTGTCTTTTAAAAATGTTAAGAATAATGATTTGTTTTTAGAATTTAACTTTGTGCTTTAAACTATAATGAACATTATGCGCATTTAGAAAACAAACTTTAACGGATTTTAAAAAGAGTCTTGTAAACTTTTAAACATTAAAAAATATTAGAGACTTCTCATAACATTAATAGTAATCTTTTCAAATTTGCAGGGAGATTTCTATGTAGTTTAGAAAAAAACTTGACTGTAAGATAGGTAAGTGATAAAAAAAAAATTAAGTCAATTATAATAAGTACCCTGTAAGTTTTGTATTAGATATCTTATAGTTGACAATCAGCTACACGCTGTTTCCCGCACACAGCAGGGTAGGCAGAGGGAACCTAGTGTTAAGACACTCCGTTCCCCACATAAGTATAGTTAACAAGTAGTATAGTTAACAATAAATAATAAAAAATATAAACCGTATAAGTTGTGTATTAGATGTCTTATAGTTAACAATCAGCTTCACGCTGTATCCCGCACACAGCAGGGTAGGCATAGGACCTAGTGTTCAGACACTCCGTTCTCCACATAAGTATAGTTAACAAGTAGTATAGTTTACAATAAATAATAAAAAATAAAAATCACATCAAGTAATTTGTTAGAAGCAGCGGTATAATTAATTAACGCATTATGCTTGAGTTACTGGAAGCCATGCGAGATGCGCGGGCGCAGCGAACAATGCGACCAAAGAGATGACGTTACGTCATAGTGGCGTAACACGGTTCACACGAATTATCACTGAAAGTTTTGTATGTCATAATAAATATTTTATAAACAAAAGATAGTTATATTAAATTGCCTTATAATTATTTTAATTTACTATAATTTCTTTCATCTGGTTGAAAGATATAACCCCCTTAAAGCTAGTATTATAAGAGATATAATCATAATTAATTATTATATTATAATATTATAGTTAATTTATTTTGCAATAATAATATAAAAATATTATAAAAAACATAAGTAAGATATGAGAACTGTTATTAGTAAATTCAGTAAGGTATCTATATATCACTGAAACTCCTTTGTTGACTTACAATGTACTAAATAGTACTAGTATTTTAGAAATTCAGCGAAAAATAGAGAACGCAGTGTCTTATCACTCACTAGCTTTCCTGCCACTACACTTCTATGTGCGGGATACAGCGTGAAGCTAAAAAAAAAATTTACATACCGTAGACAGTTATCAAATACTGTTTATTGTAACACTAACCTATCTTGGATACAAGCTAAGTTTCATTCAATCTGCGTCTCAGTTAGTCTCTAGAGTTATTCAGTAGAATTTTTCCCGTAATTAAAGATATAACTCGTAGTAATAATTGTAAAACAATACTGCAATGCCGCTGCCTGATTTTTGCCACGATAGCAATTAGAAAATGTATGTAATTATATGTTTATGTAAACCTGATTACAATGCAACGGTTTCTTACATTTGTAACCGTAAGAGGACTATTACTAACTACATATTTTTTTTTTACATTTTTTTTTAAATGTTATTCCACACTTTGGAAAGAAAAGTTATTTAGAAAACGTATAAACAATTTGAACGTAGCGGGACTCGAACCGACCTGGTCGGTTTCCAGGAGGCCGGGTTCGAGTCCCGCTACGTTCAAATTTTCAGTTTTCTAAATAAGTATTTTTCTTACATATTTTTTGGTTTTTTTTTTTTGCGAATTCGTAAAAGAAAAACGTTGAAAATGACCTTCTGTTTTAATTTTTTTATAATAAAATAATAATCTTTATTAGCATACAAATAAATAATAATTTAACTTTTATTCTTTATTTTAATATTCATTTAACGAGAGAAAGATACGAAACTCGCACGTTTTAATTATTTTAATTAAAAAAAAACAATTGAATAGAATTCTAAGCATAAATTCTACGTTTCATCTTTGTTTTGTGGCATTATATAAATAGTAGTAACTATTCATATTTAAACCGTGGGAAATTTAATGTGTCGTATCGAACAAGCTTACCGCTTTTAGATTTGGATAAGTCAATGTGAAATCGTATGAAAAATTATATATTTTCGAATACCCTTATGGAACCATTCAAGTGGACTATGGTATCTCCGAAGCTATTACACGGCATCTTCACATTGCTTTATATTTCCTATTCCATATTAAACTCGCATAGTATGATAAATGTATCAGCTTAATAATAACAAACAGCTACGCATTTCAAAGTCTTTATACGTATATAAAATTAACTGATATGAAAGTAAAAACAATGCTAAAACCAATTGGAATTAAGTTATAAAATTGTATTAAATACTAGAGACTCGAACGCGGCTTCACTCGCTTAAACTTATTTTTGTATTATAGCCAAAGAATAATAATTAAATAAAATATTTTTTTTTAACAAAAACTATCCTATGTCATTTACAACACCTCTAAGAATAACTATAAAAAAATTCATAATAATCGGTTAAATAGTTTTAGCGTGAAAGCGTAACAAACAAACTAACATTCACCTTTAGAACATTACTATGACATACATTGCCTACACTATATTTAGTATCAAAAATCATCATTAACCAAACCAGTGGCTCGACAATTTCAACATTAGTACAACAAATACGTGTGTAAAATAATCTCCCCAAAAAAAAAAGTTTTAATCACAAGTCTTAAGACGAACCTTTATATTTTAAATCGAACCCAATTTCACAGCTCACATCGCCTGTCAGAAACGACACAAAGCCACATGGAAGCCGTATTATGGGAGAACTCTGGGCCTATTTATATCAATGATGATAATCTATTTATTGTCACACTAAAAAGTTTTGATTTTATCATTTGGTGCGTTGAAAGAATTGTCACTTCTTGTCGCGACGCCAAAAGTCACTTTGGTCGGTGACGTGACGAAATGACTTTTATTTTTGTGATATTAAGGTCTAAAGTTGTTTAAAATGACGTGATCTGAAACAAGGTATGCTAAGTAGATTAGCGATGGTGCGCGCTTGAGGTTAGGTTTGACGTTTCGAGTAACGAACCAGTGGCTTCGTAAAGGTACAATTAGTGACAAAATTGTTTTGCTTTTTTTATGCTTAACGGTGTATCCCGCTCATAGCAAGGTAGGCAGAGGGAACCTGGTGACCTAGTGTTGAGACACTCCATTCTCTTTAAGACAATTCCGTTTACCACTTTCCACCGAATTCTTTAAGTATTACGTGTCGACGACAATGAACACCGCGCTTAGCCTCGTTACCAGAGCGAGAAAATGAAAATATTAAATATTTCATTTTCTCATATGGGAATCGAACTCACAACCTATTGCATTTATAATCGCACTTTGCGCCACGACTGGATTTAAATAACTTTATTTAACATATTATATATACATATGAAAGTCAAAAAACATAATTTACTTACTTTAAAATCAACGTAATTAATCGTTTCAAATACGTTTTACTTGTAAGTGTTGAACAATCGATTTAATCGTGCGACCACGAGTGTACCATTACACGAACATTAATTACTTTTGTAAATTGTCAGTAAGGTTTATATTATGAAGACTAATTGCTATAAACGCTGTATTTTTCACATTCTCAGTAAATGAGTTTCTTTCAAATTACAATGCAAGAAGCTTTGTGTTTACAGTTGTATGTACGTAGTGGTTTAATTACCAGCCAGCGGACGTTGAATACAGTAAGTGATAGGTTAAAATCATTAGATTAAATCTGAAGTCTTGAAGAGCATATTAGAATAGATGGTTATTATTACATTATTTTAATTTTTTATATTATTTTGAATTAATTTTAAAAGAACAACAGAGTTTTTATTTCTATACATACTGCTAAACCACTCGGTTTCTACTTTTATTCCATTTAGAAACATAACACGGTGTATATATAGTAGAGATTCAATGTTGCGCTTCATCCAAGCTTACTACATAAACAATTTTTTTTTATTAAATAAGTATAAATATACTCGAGGCCAGTCTTGGCGCCAGGACTCAAGCGCAGCGTTGAGTTTCGCCACTCAACATGCAATGCTTCCGAATACTTAACACTAGGTTCCCTCTGTCTACCATGCTATGTGCAATATACAGCGGAAAGCGGATTAAATAATAAATATACTCCCAACTAATATTTTAACACCAAATTCATACCATACCGCTGCTGTTAGACATTTTGCCCGCGACTGTACTGATGCAAACTGCCACCATGGACATTCACGAATTAGGTAAGCTATTTAAAGTTTAAAAACGAACTCAACTTGACATTTGACAAAAAGCTGATTACGACGTCATTTTTTTCCTCTTCCCCCGGGCAAAGGGCCTTTCAGCCGGGATTAATTTCTTACGTTTTATACGGGTTCACTTATCTCGGGACCGTGTGTTTGGAGCGAGTTGTATTTATCGCAGCTATTATACCTTTTATTATTTAATTTATTTAACACTTCGAGTTTATCGGCTTGTCTATTAAATCGTCGTAGGTAATGCGATTGAAAGCTAAACATTCTAGAGATAGTTAACATAATATATGAGTACGTTAGCTATTTAGAAAAGCATAAATTTTAAGCCTGTTTAGAACATAAAGTTTATGTGATTAGAATAACCCTTTCGCTAGTGAATGAAGATAAGGTTACATTTTGCTTTTACTAAAGTGTAAATGTAGAGACGGATTTTAAATAAATTGTAAATTGATTTTTAAGTTAGAAAACGAAAATTAATCTTTTTTTTTGTTTACAGCGGCTTTTGTTCTTTCATTTTACAAATCAAAAACGATTTTAAAAATAAATCAAGAACGTAACCAAAAGGATAGCATATATAACAAGGCAAAATTTAAGTATCTTTACATTTAGATAAACATAAATCATTATGCATGACATTTTTTTCTATTTTTTTTAAATAAAATATAAAAAATAAAGTAGATATTAATTAACGTTAGTAATAATTTATGA
The DNA here is from genome assembly GCA_013421005.1 of Heliconius erato x Heliconius himera. Taxonomy (NCBI): domain Eukaryota; kingdom Metazoa; phylum Arthropoda; class Insecta; order Lepidoptera; family Nymphalidae; genus Heliconius; species Heliconius erato x Heliconius himera. The sequence continues at coordinate 55,056 of JAATLQ010032093.1, read as the reverse complement.
TCTTCTCGTTACCCTATTCGCTTATTATTTCTTAATAACTATATAAGAATAAATGATGTATCTGATTGAAATTAATTATTAATATAAAATATAAATAATTAATTGTAATTGTTCTTTTTTTTTAAAAAAATAACTATTAACACTTATCCTTAGAAGTTAACTGTTTTATTGTTTCTCAGTCATGGTTAGAATAAACCTGCGTATTCTTATTAAACTTTACACAATAAAAGTCAAGGCAAATATACGTGTTAAGAAATAGAAACAGTTCTCTTTATTTTACATCAACAATCGATTTGTTCAATATTCACATTTAAATACTCGATCAAATATCTATCAGTACAAAAAGGAAAAAAACATTTTATATTATTATTTTATTTCTTTTGAAAATTAAACAAATTATATAAATTATATTTCATAGATGTGTAATTTCACATAGTATGGTAGAATTTTGAAGCATATCCTTTATTTTCGCAATTCTTTAATTCCGCTGATTTTCATATTTAGGTGATTTTATATTGCCTGGTGTATAATATCCAAAACTAAGCTTTTCATTAATATAAGTGCTCCCCAAATGGGATTCAAACCAACAACAACATGGTATACGACGGCGATCAATAATTGTTAAATTTTATTATTTTTATATAAATACCGCAATAAGGAAGACGAAATATTTACAATAAAATTTATTTATTGCTTACTTATATATGTAAAATGAAGTTTAAATTATGTATAAAATATAAAATACATATAAAATATTTATAAGGCTTAAAATATGTAGATATTGTTTTAACTTTTGAAACAAGTTATTTTTACTAAATATATATAAATTTTAGTCATTTAAGTTCAAACACTTCAAAATTGTTTTTTTACTGACACTACTATTGGTTTAGAAATTTACATATTACTATTAGTTTTAGCATTTCAAATAACAATATTATTAAAAAACAGAACAGTATACATAGATATTTTTTGTATAAAAACAAGTTATTAAGTGGGGAACGGAGTGTCTTAACACTATGTTCCTTCTGCCTACCCTGCTGTGTGCGGGATACAGCGTGAAGCTGATTTTTTATTAAGATGTTATTAAAAATTACGGACCGTTAAGAAATGAGGTCCTTTAATTTAATTTACTCCAAATCCGCAAGAATCAATATAAAATTTGGTCCTTGTACCTTGTAGTTACATACTACCTACATACAAAATGTTAACAAATAAGTAATATTTTTTTACAAAAATGTAGAATTTTACTTAGAATATATTTCTGGTTGAATATAATAAAATTTAAAAAGTATATCCTTTATTATAATTAATTTACATTTTGTTACTTTAATAATTTGTTCTTCTTATAATAATGTAAATTTATACTTAAACATATTTAAATATATGTAGTTTTGTAATTTAAAATATTATATACCTAATAAAACATTTTACATAAATCAATCGTTTTAAGTAAAATTATAGGTATCTTTATTTCATATATAAAAAATGTTAATAAAATATATTTACGGTGTTAAGATACGCCAGCCAATAAACAAATTCTCAAATTTGGAGAGTAATTAGAGAGCGGGGTGTCAAGCCACTAGGTTCTCTCTACCTACCCTGCTAAGCAGGATAAAGCGGGAAACTATACAAAAAACAGCATATGGGTATATTATCTAAATACAAATTTACTTATATGTTGATCGAGCCTGAATAAGTTATAAAACTGTCTATTATTAATAAATGCAGCACTATAAAATCGCGTGACGACTATTATCGCTCATTGTCAGAAATGATTATATTAAAGAAATAGTGTAAATAAATAATCCATAATTTATATTTTTAATATTATATCAATAACAATTATAATTATGTGTCTAGGCCGTTTTTATAATTAGAATCTGACTTGGGTTAATAGAAACAAGCAGTGCCGTTGATGTCTTTTCTAAGACGCATCCATTTAACCTTGATATTTTTTTATATTGGGATAGTAAAGGAGACTCATTGGTACATGCTTCAAATAGCAAACGTTTTATATATTGTATAATTATATAATAATAGCTAAAATTTATAAATATGTTTCCTCATAGATATGTTCCCTACGTAACACAAAATACAAACGGCAACATATTCTGAATCAAAACTTAGACTCTATCTATTAATATTTTCTTTTTAAAGCCACTTCCGGAGTACTAACCTGGTGAATCCGTGGCTGATCGGTCCGAATCGGAATCCCTGTGCGCGCTGAGGTCTCTGGGCGCAGCGTCGAGGATGTCGGTGATCATGAAGCGCGTGCGTGGAGCGCGCGCGTCGCGCTCGTCGCGCTGCACCGTCATCGCCACGGCGCCGGGGCCCGCGCCCGCCGCCGCCGCTCCTGCCGCATCCAGCGCCCGCGCGCGCCACCGCCCGCCCACCGCTACCTCCACCTCGCTGGCCCCCAGCTCGCTGCCGGCCTGCCCTGCCTGCCCCGGCTGCCCGTCACCGCTCCCGGCACATCACACGCACGACGCACCGCACACGTACAACTGTCACTAGCCCAGTGTCCGATACACCATCGCCGTCCGACGCGTCACTTTAATATATTAATGTTCACCACCCAAAAGATCGCTTCGACCGCAGTGTCTCTACACTGTGCTCTACAGTGTGGTCGAGCGACGGGGTCACGAGCACGTGGTCCGCGCAGGTCAACGGAACAGAGTGGCACTGGCACCGGCACTGGCACGCTGCACGAGGTGTCGCCTGCGACTGAGGAGGGCGCGGGCGCGGGCGCGGGCGAGGGCGCGGAGGGCGGCGGGGCGGGCCCGTGGGCGCGGCCGGCCAACGGCGCGGCGGCGCGCTCGGGGCGTGCCGCTGCCATGTTGCCGGGGCCGCGCTAATGCTCTTTTTGCATCGCCGCGGGAGAAAGCGCGGATTTAAGCTTTTATACGTGGATAAAACGCTTTTATAGCGAAATAAAGCGTTCTCGCTGCGGGATATCGCGCTTTACGACGGGTTTTACTGAGAGTTGGCGACACTATACGCTCGTAATTGGTTCGCTTCGGCCAAATTGAGGCTAGCGTGCCCCAGACGCCGCTATTTGTAAGTTTGAAATATGGATGACATTTAGTGCTTACTTAAAAAGACATATGAAAGCATCAGAACGTATTTCCTATATCTATATAAAAAAATATTTTATTATTTTTTATGCATAAAAACTGAAAGAAAATATTGATGCAAAGTAAAACTGTATAGCTTGTTTATACAGCTGTATGAAAAATTTATAGGTGGTTTGTGTTATTTATTTATGAATTCATTTAAACCTATTTGTTTTACTTACGTGTAATATCTATTTGACATAGCAGCCAACGCTGCCGCTATTTTCCGCAGAAAAAAATAATAATTTATAGCAGATCGTTTATTGGGCTTATTAATTGTTATTAGGTTGGTAATAAGTTGGTTGTAGGATAAATAAAATGTTTTTAACATTTATTATATTTTATACTTACCTACTACATTCACAAATAGTGATTTAAATTTCAAAATATATCATATATAAAATTATATATTTTATCAATTTAGTTTTCTTATGGAACATTCTAAATATTTGTGTGAGCTATTTAAATAGAATAAGTCTAATAAGAATTTAAAATATAAAAATAAATATGAAGATGCCGTCGAAACGCAGGAGCACAAGCGTGTGACTGTAAGCGCGACAGTTGTGGGTTCGATTCTCATTCTGGGAATGAAATATTTATACTCTCTGCCTACCCTGGTATATGCGGCAGTGTAAAGGTAAAATAAATGAATAATTTTATTATATCAACTTTTCCTTTTGAAATAAACAAAATAAAAATCAACTGTACATTAAAAAAAATAATTTGAAACGTGAGAACGCTAAAATCGTAAGTATTGTGATATTAGGTAATAGTAAATATTACCTAATATCATACTTTCGGCCATATTTATTTTTTGTAATAAATTATTAAATAGATACAGTAAAAGATGTATTCTCTTTTGCTTTACTTTTGACGGCAACCGACACGAGCGTACGTTGGATACAAATAAGCTATTTGCAAGTCGCCAATACAGAATGATGTGTAGCATTTTCTAAGAAAAAAAACTTATAGTAGGTACTTATAAGAAGTTAATGTTTTACACATCAAATTTAAATGACTAATATTTGATTTAAACAAAAATTATAGTACCAAATAAAAATATATAATAAAACATATCGACATCAAAATGGTATACCTATTAATGAATCGTATGTTGGTGCTAACCTACTTACGTAGTTTTTTTTTCAGCTTCACGCTGTATCCCGCACACTGCAGGGTAGGCAGAGGGAACCTATTGTTAAGAAACTCCGTTCCCCACTTTCTATCGTATTCTGGAGGCATTGCGTGTTGAGTGGCAGAACTCAACTCCGCGACTACTCGACACCAGAGCGAAGAAATCGAGATATAAATTTAAGTAAATATTTCATCTCCTCGAGTGGGGATCGAACCCACAACCAGTCGGTTTACAGTCATACTTTGTGCCCCTGCGCCACGACTGGCCTCTTGTCTAATATCAACTACTTACGTAGTTGATATTAGATATTAGTGTATAGGGCATGTGAAAACGTTATATTAATTCAAAAAAAAAGTAAAGATATTAAAAAAAATATAATATTATTCTGTTAAAATAATATATTTTAAACGTTGTTTAAAACTTATAATAATATCGTGTGACTTGCGCAAGCGCATGGCGCTGGTGAAGAGGGCTAATGGGTGCAAGAAAAACTGCATTAAGTGGTGCAATTACTGTTAGCTTACAGTACAGTAACTTATACAGTGTGTGCTTGTTAGACTAAATATTATATTAAAAAATGTAATTTACAAATATTATTCTAGTTAAATAACGTAAAATATGATACTCAGGTACAGGTAAACTTTAATATATTTTTTTGTATTAATTATTTTTTTATTAAACTCTATTATTGTTTATGTTACAGTTAATACTACAACAATAAAAATACTAGTTTAGTAAGAATTTAAAAAATTACAATTAAAAATAGTGCATGTAAATTTTGAAATATTTATGTAAAAAATTAACTAATTACCGTTAGGTTAAGTTATTCGTTTATTCCTGAACCCACTATCTTAAAAACGTAGTTAATTTGCCCTTTTTTTTAAATTAACAAAATTCTAATATTTTTAAACTTGACATCTAGATATAGATAGTGTATAAAATATTTTCTTTAAAAAGACATATAGATACTTGATACATTGTAAATAATAATTATGAACTATAAATACATTTTCATTTCATGCTTCCGTAAATCTTTAATTGTATACTTAATTACAAAACTTGTATTTCTTACAGTCTATTGTTGCAATCCATATAAGGTTACAATAAGATCAATATGGTGAATAATAGTTTTAATATTGGCAAAAACGCCACCGCTGACTCCCGCTTTGGCAGTCATTTCACGCTGGGTGACCACGCTGATCACTGAAAAAACTCTAACCATGCCATTTAATGGCGTATTCCCATTTCGTATTACAAATATGATAATTTAGAATCGTAATAAATTTATTATCCACATCGTACTCGGTAAAATGGAGCATTTATCGAGCATTTCCGTTCCTAGTATCGCTTAACTCATTTTATTATCGATTTCTGTGGAATTTATGTGTGTGAGTGTGTGTTTTTTCATTTTTTATTATTAAAATAATCGTTATATTTTTACATTTCCGATGCGGTTGCTCTTTTTAAGTTGTCAAATAATCGTGTTTCTCAGAAACTTATCTACGGCAGTTCATTCATATTTTAATTACTATGGAACTGTATGCTGTTATATTTAGTTCTAAATTGGTGTTATATCAAATTATATTATTGGTATATTTAGCAATTAGTACGTAAAACGTGGATTTTACAATGTTTCCCGCATTTAGCAGGGTAGGGTAGGCAGATAGAAGCTAGTGTTAAGACACTCCGTTCTCCACTTTTCGGGGCATTGCCTGTTGAGTGGCAGACCTCAACGCAGCGCTTTCTGCATTAAGCTATTATTAGGTAGTAATTGTAGTAGCCATTTTTGGTGCTCTAATATAATTTAGGTGCAAATCAGACAGCAAAAAAATATTGTTTTCCTTTATTTGATCAATTTTTAAACTTTGAGAAGCGCTATTCAACACGTTCGAAAAAATTTCGAGTTTGGAAAGAAAGTAGAGAACGAAGTGTCTTATTATTAGGTTCTCTCGGCCTCGTCAAAATAAATATTGCGAAGAAAAAGGACGGGTATGATTTTAACAGTCGTCAAACTATGTAGTCTTTGCTGGTTAGAAAGTCCAATATAAGAATTTGAGATCTAAAAAATATTTTTATTTTATACTTTTTAGAAATTTATATCTTTTTCCAGTCGGATTTTAGCTTTCAAGATTTATTTTTGAAAAAAAAATTGTCAAGTCCCGTACCAATTCGTTCATGTTTAACCCATTGTGGATTAATGTGTACCAACAATTAAAATAGACAAAATTAAATTTGTACGTATCTATTTATTTTGTATAAAATAAACTACAAAAAAAATTGTGAAAGTTTTTTTTTAATGATAAAAAATCAATAAAAATGTCTACTTACTTTTTAATTATAAAGTATCGATTATTCTATTATTGTTTCTGTTTATCCTCAATTCTTGTTAAATAAATTTTGCGATTCTAAGTGAATGGGAAGTCCACGATAGATTTTTTAGGAACTTTAGTTCTGTGTAATTGATATTAATTTCAGCTAAATATGGGAGTATTACCCCTACACCATTTTATTAAAAAAATGGTCTTGACAGAAGGATAAACAGATGAACGAACACCAAAGGCATCTTTTAAGGGTTTTAATATTTTCGTTTGAGGTACAGAACTTTAAAAATATATTAAAAAAGTAACTTATTTAGTTTTTTTTTGTAAAACTGTAAAATGATATAGAACTAAAGACAAAGATCAGCGATAAACTACCGCGTTGACTTTCACTTCAATAATTCCGAAAACACCATGTTCAGCTTTACGTTACTCCGTACCCTACTTTCCGCTGAATTTTTCGAGGTGGAACTCAACACCGGGCTTTTTGCCATGGGGCCAGAGTGAAGAAATGAAAATATTAAGTTAAAAAACTATTATTGCCTTGAAAGAATATTTGAAAGTAATTATTTTGTAAAGAATATAATTGATAATCAATAATATTATTATTATCAATCAATGTTCTAATGAATAAAAAAAAGGAAGATGTGTTGTATCTAATTAGTTAGTGTTCATATATATTTATTTACTGTGTTACAAACAATACAAATATTGTGTGTGTGTGTATATATATATATATATATATATATATATATATATATATATATATATATATATATATACATACACAATATTTGACACAATTTGACGTATCTATCATATGATGTAAGAGCAAACTCTAATTCGAGAATTGGTTTATATAAGTGACTTAATGTCTCTTTTCAATGAATCCTCAAGAAATGAGAATAGAAAAGAGAGAGACTATGTGAGAGAGATACTATTGTACTACTGCCTAAAATATAAAACTATATTAACGTAAAGTAGAATAGATTAGTAGATAGAAAAAGAAAGAATTTATAGAGCCAGTCATAAATCAGAATGACATAATTTTCCCGGTCCTCCCTCTTCGAGCCTCCCCAGTTGTAAAATCTCGTAGCGATAGCATATCACCAATACTTAAAATCACCTATTTTTTTATTATACAAATGAAGCTGCAAATAATGTATTTACTACTGAAACATTGTTATTTTTATTTTTTTTATATCTAGATTTTTTTTTACGCTTTGCTTCACGCTGTATCCCGCACACAGCAGAGTAGGCAGAGGGAACTTAATATTAAGACTCTTCGTTCTCCACTTTTTGCCGAGTTCTGTAGGCTTGTGTGCTGAGTGGCGGAACTCAACGCCGCGCTTTGCCTTGATACCGGAGCGAAAAAATGAAAATATAAACGTAAATAAATATTTTATTTACTCCAGGGGATCGAACCCACAAACAGTCGATTTTACAGTCACACTTTGAGCCTCTGCGCCACGACTGGCCTCAACATCTAGATGTATAAAAAATATAAAAAAACGAAAGCTGCTTTTGTTTACTCCACTCTCCACTATCTGTTTGTTTCAATTGTTATATAAAAATAAATAAGCAAGAACATTTACAAAATAGTATTCCAAACCAAAGTTTTTTTGTAGAGGAGTGGAATGCAACGCCGCGCATTGCCTCGAATAATCATAATCAATAATCTGCTTTATCCCGCACACAGCACACACAGCAGGTAAACAGGGGGAACCTAGTATTAAGACACTCCTTTTCTCACTTTCTGCCAAGTTTTCAAGGCATTGCGTGTAGAGTGGCGGAACTCAACACCGTGGTTTTGTCTAGGTACCAGAGAAGAAATGAAATGAAAATAATTATATAAATAATAATAATTTAATCTTCCGCGTGGGATCGAACCCACAACCGTCGCGTTACAGTCACATAAGAAATGAAAGTATTAAATATTACATTGCCTCGAGTGTGAATCGAACCCACAACCAGTAACGTTTACAGTCACACGCCGCTGCTCCTGCGCCATAGCTGGCCTAAATAATCACAATTCTAAACAAAGTTAATTTTAACTAACGCTTTCATTAACTTACATAAGTCGAATTTTAATTTAACACATAGTTAACGTATGGTTATTTAATAGAATTAACAATTAAAAACAACGACTTGTCTTATAAAATACGGTGCTTGCGGACCGTACAATAATTGAAATAATTACTCCTTATCAGGAAGTCGGTGGAGTACTTTAATTTAGATGCGTTTTTACCGACTCGTGGTTAACTTAACAAATAATTTTTAGTCTTTATACTGTTGAGGTACCGGTTGTGGCGCAGCGGCACGAGGTGTGACTGTAGCACCGACTGGTTGTGGGTTCGATCCCCACTCGAGGAGATGAAATATTTACTTAAATTTATATTACCATTTCTTCGCTCTGGTGTCGAGGTTAAGCGCGACGTTGAGTTCTGCCACTCAACACGCAATACCTCCAGAATTCGGCAGAAAGTGGGGAACGGAGTGTCTTAACATTAAGTTCTCTGTCTACCCTGCTGTGTGTGGGATACAGCGTGAAGCTGATTTATTTATTTTTCTTTATACTGTTTGTTACAGCTAGATTATTAAATGGATGATGCAACCGTGGGTACTGGGTACCGACTACACACAAACAAACAATATATACTAATAAAGGTTGTGCAACCATATTTCCTGAGAGTAAAAAGTAAGTTTACAACCGTGGTTCACGTACTTACCGTTTAATCAGATTGTTCTCGATATTAACAGTGATCGCTATCTGTATGATTGGAGTCTTCATCTTTACTATAAAATGTATGTTTCGATAAACGCTATCGAACGTTGTTCGTAATACTGTAGCTACTGTAGTAAGTATTTGAATTTATTTGGTAAAAACATTGAAAATATATATAAGTGTAAAAGATTGGTACATAAAAAGTATAAAATTTTAGATTTGGGAACAATTGAATGAAACTATCTATAGTTTATTCAGCTATTGTTAATGTAATCCAAGAGATGCATACATATTTAAATTCCATTACACTAGAAAACTGTTACACAGAATTAATTTGCTTTTAATTCCTACCATTTTGAATAAAATGAAAACAAATCAGTTTCACGTAGTATCCCACACGGCAGGGTAGGCAGAGGAAATCTAGTGTTAAGACACTCAGTTCTCTTAAATTCGAGGTTCATTGCGTGTTACGCGGCGGCCTCAGCCTCAGCCTCTCGACACCAGAGCGAAGAAATGAAAACATTAATTTAAATAAATATTACATTTCCTCAAGCGAGAATCGAACCCACAACCAGTCGCGTTTACAGTCACACACTTGTGCCCCTGCGCCACGACTACCACTCTACCATTTTGAATTATTATGGAAAAGTAGCTGTATTATTTCTATTTATTCTTTTTAAGGATCCATGGTAGAGATCCATCCACCGATACATTGTCGACGTTACCGCCAATAACTGCCAATTTGATGATAACTAGCTGGTATGCTTCGAATGCTGTCGGTCTATTCTATTTATTGTTTATTCAATCTTCCATGTTTCTGGGAAAATTGATAGTTGAGTTCTTACTTTGTGCAAAATTGTAGTAAATTATATGAGAGTTTTTCAAAACTTAGATATGTTATAATATACATAACTTTTGAGCGTTGTTATCTATATACATACAAGGACATGTGCCTGAGTGACTGATAGTAGAAACGTGAAATGTGGACAGATGTTTATTTTCGTAATCTGGACGCTGAAGGGATGAAATAGGGGTCGAAAGTTTGTATGTATTTTTTTTTAAATCTAATTTTGTAAAATTTGAAATTCAGACTCTTAAAAACATTTCATTAAACACGTGAATTATAAAAAAAACATGAAACTCTTATTTGCACCCATTAGGGGTGGGGTAATAAGAGGTTGAAAGTTTATATGGAAAAATCTTGAAATGGCCAATTTAATTCAGACTGTTAAAAATATTTCATTAAACACATGTTTCGTGGTTTTTTTAGAATTCACCCCTAAGGGTGCAAAGGGTGCAAATAAGCGGGCGAAGCTGCGTGCGCCCACTAGTTTCATATATTTTTCTACTTACATATATATTTTTTGCCTTTAAGGAGCTTTAGATACACAAATCTTTAAATAAAAATTATTTCATATTAAATATAATTTAGTTTGTTGCAACAGTACACCGTTACGTACATACGTCTGTATATAATAAAGCCTATACGTTATCTTTATGAAATTTATTAGTTTATGGCCCGCAATATAAGTGCAAGCGTAAGATTGTAACGAGTAGCTACTATGTTACAAATATACTTTGTTTTATCTTTTGTATTCCACAGTGATTGGGTACTAGTATAGTTTAAAAAAAATACAGTCGAATTGACAACGTCGTCCTTACGGAAATCGGTGAAATTATTTAATTTAAATTGAAATTATAGTATTTTATTTTACTATATTTTTTTTTGTTTTTTTTTAGATTATATTATTTATAATAAATAATAATAGTTACAACATACGGTTAGTACTGTAATTTAAATAAGGGAGACTCGGGGAACCTCGGCTGGCGGTTAGCCCCGGCCTCTGTTGATTTTAGGGAATCATGAACATATAGATAAATATTGCACACCTTAAAGAGTTTGCAGTACTTCCTTCTACGCGCCACTCAACTGTGGAATGGCCTACCCGCGGCAGTATTTCCAGGTCGATACGATCTAAGCACCTTCAAAAATAGCGTCTATCTCCACCTTGAAGGCACCTGTAGCTCCTGAGGTGTTTCACGGAGTCGTGGGCAGTGCTGATCACTTATCATCAGGTGACCTGTACACTCGCTTGTTTTTTTCCATAAAAAAAGTACTTCCAAATGTCTAAGATATGCGCTGCAATAGTGACCCAATTACCGAGAAGACAAAAAAAAGACAATCGATTGTTTTCTTAATCGATATTTTCTCGTGATTCATTTACATTTAAAACACAGGTTTTGTAAAATTTATGTAATTACTTCAACATCATTTATGACTTATTCTGATCACTTGTTATTAAGTTTGAAAATATTGAATGAAAATATTAAATCAGTGATAAAAAAATATAATTTGAGAATATTAAATAGTTTATTTAATGTCGCTCAGATTTTTGGTCTTTTATATACAAATAAAAAACATTGAACCGAGGCAGTCGTCGTATAATCGGGCACCCCGTATCTTTTTAATACATTACTTTGTTATATAAGCTCTATATACTAAGGAGAGAATCTTAAAAATCATTTAAAAAAGAAAAGATACTTGAAAAAAAGAAAAGATACAGGAACAAATACTTGATGCATTTAAGAAACGATTTACAACACGTTCATGGAACTCTAAAAAGAACGATATTATATTATATTCGCTTTGTAAAAATGCAAAAACGTAATACAAAAAAAATAATAAGTAAAAAATAAACGTAAAAAATAATACAAAAAAGAAAATTGACAATTTTTCAAGGGATCAGAGACCACAGTATCATTTCATCTTCAAATCTTTCGAAAAAGACTGTCATAAATGTAAATACTCGACGCAATATAAATACTGCGAGGCTAAAACAACTCAATTATCTCTTAAATGTATATCCGGGGCTACCCACCAAAAAATTGAGGTTGTCTGTTAACCTTGTTTAGAGCTAAGATTTAAAAAGTATCTGACTACTAATTATCTCCAAATAATTTATATATGTTCTATTTGAGGTAACAAACATCTGTCCGCTTTAATAATACCTATTAAGTTTTGCTTATGTGATCGTGGCTACCGCACTCTTTTCTGTGTATGTAATGAAATCAGAAATGTGACTATGTAATTATAACTGCATTTTCATTTAAATTGAAATTAAATGAAATCAGCTTCACGCTGTATCCCGCACACAACAGGTTATGTAGAGGGTTAAGACACTCGGTTCCTTAATTTCCGCCGAATTCTCGAGACATTGCGTGTTGTGGGGCAGATCTCAACGCCGCGCTTTGCCTCGACAAAAGAGCGAAGAAATGGAAATATACATTTATTTAAATTTTTCATTTCCTCAAGTGGGGATCGAACCCACAACCAGTGTATTTTACACTCACACTTTGCGCCCCTGCGTCACGACAGACCTCGCGCGAGTGCAAAACTAGAAAACTAGAAAATCAAACGGAGAGATCAATAATATAAAAAACAAATTTCAACTACACATCCAAACTAAGTTTCCATCTTCAACATAACATTATCTAAACGCTAGAACACGGTAAATGGACTAAATGAAAGCAATTACGCGTATACGGTCTACAGAATAGGTATGCACATTACACCGGCGGCTATTATATTTTCATGCTCGACATCCCATTGCCCAACAGCTATACGAACACTGGTGGTGGTGGTGGTACAGTGGTTGCGTAATAATATATAACATGTACTTATTGTATATTCAATTACATTTTGTTTTTGATTATATTATGTATTCTATTAAGGCTACTGTAAACGTGACAGGTTGTGGGTTCGATCCCACTCCAAGATTTTTTTTTTTGTATTTTTATATGATCGCTCCGGTAAGGAGAAACAGAGCAGTGTTAAGTTCCAGCACCAGTCACGCAATGCCTCCAGAAATCGACGGAAATTGGGGAATAGAGTGCCTTAACACTAGGTTACCTTCGCTTCCTCTAACAACCCTGGTACAGCACAGATTTTCCCACAATTTTAAATTTTATTAAATGTATATTATGTACTATTTACATATTCATTTAATACAGGTAAAAATAATCTTTATAGAATACTTGTTAAATCAACCTACAAACGTAATTTACTATTAAACCTTGTGGTTTTTAAAGTAAGTTAAATTAATTAATCATTTTGAATAGGCCTATTCATGATAATTAAGTAAGCGTTACCGAACCATTAAATTATTCATATCTTAGTTTTAATTTACATGGCGCTCAACCAGTGCGATAGTTTAGATTAAAATATTAAAAAAAAAAAACGTTACACAGGTAAGCAAAATCATTTTTATTCTCCAGATATCTGTACAAAAGTGGAATTTAAATGAAATGACCAGATTAGAGAAATTATTATAAGCAATAATTTTAATATTCCTGTTTACTGTCATGTTCATAAAAGTTATTAGGCAATGGACTGGACAAAAAAAAACCATTTTTAAGTTTCACATCTACGTTTTAGTAGTCACTAAATAACCAACTGCATTACTAACAAAATCTTAAAATTAGCAAAAATCTACAACTTATTTATATCGCCCATTTAGATAAACTTTAAAAAGAAAAACCGGACAATTTACTAAAAAAACCGTAAAGATAAATAAATCTACTATACAAAAACTTTATCTGAAGCATTCAAAACTCTTAAAATAGCAAAAACTAATCTCATCCACGTCCAAAACATTATACATACATATATTGAAAATTACATTCCAAAACCATTTTCATGTATGTATGTATGTATGTATGTATGTATGTATGTATGTATGTATGTATGTATGTATGTATGTATGTATGTATGTATGTATGTATGTATGTATGTATGTATGTATGTATGTATGTATGTATGTATGTATGTATGTATGTTCCGTATAATAGCATAACAATAAAATTACTGTTCCAAACCAACACGAGACCGGAAACTTAGCAGACTCGCAGAGCTGGCAACAAAACAACGAACTAAAGTTATTATAAGTGGTCATAGATGGTTGAGATAAGCCTACTGTTGGAGTAAACGCGCTTTTTTACGTTAATTAAACTTACTTTTGTAAACGATGATGGTCTCATTATCTGCATTAGGCACCGACGCCGCTGCTAGTGCTTTTTACGCACGGCTGGAGGCGCTGCTCAGGGATTATGTTTGTATAACTGTAGATATGACAGTTTTGGATGGATATATTCGTATTTTTTTTTATTATAGATAGTTAGAACCTGTAACTATGTATTTATGAATAATAAATTAAATCAGCTTCACTCTGTATCCCGCATACAGCAATGTAGCTAGAGGAAACGTGAAAAGGGTTTAGATACTCCGTTCCCCACTTTCCGACGAATTTTTCGTGGCATTGCCTGTTAAGTGACGGAAATCAATGCTGGATTTTTGCCTTGGTGCCAGAGCGAAGAAATTTCATTCCCTCGAGTGGGGATCGTATTCACAACCGTCGCGTTACAGTCGCACTCTTGTGCCCATGACTGCGCCACGGCGGTCTCATGTATTTATAAAATTTATACAATTTTGAATTTAAATAAAAATATTGTGTTTTTGTAATATTGGTCGTGTAGATAGATATAAATAATAAACATAATGTTCATATCTACCATTTCTTTTATTATATTTTTTTTAGTTTAGGTAGGGTAGGCAGAGGGAGCCTGTGAACCCAGTATTAAGACACTTCCGTTCATTTTTCCCAAATTCTAGACGCATTGCTTATCGAGTGACGGAACTTAATGCGGTAAATACTTTGCGTCATACCCAGAGCGAAGAAATGAAAATATTAAATTAAATCAGCTTCACGCTGTATCCCGCACACAGCAGGGTAGGCAGAGGGAACCTAGTGTTAAGACACTCCGTTCCCCACTTTCTGCCGAGTTCATTGCGTGTTGAGTAAAAATATTAAATATTTGATTTCCTCAAATGTGAATCAAACCCTTATCTGTGGCGTTTACAGGCGCATGGACTGTAGGTGTAGGTTTGGGTTCGATTGTTGAGCCCCCGTACCATGACAAGTCTCGAATTATTATTAGTATCTTCCGAGGCCAGTCGTGGCGCAGCGGCACGAGGTGTGACTGTAAAACCGACTGGTTGTGGGTTCGATCCCCACTCGAGGATATGAAATATTTACTTAAATTTATATTTCCATTTCTTCGCTCTGGTGTCGAGGTTAAGCGCGGCGTTGATTTCTGCCACTCAACACGCAATGCCTCCAGAATGGGCAGAAAGTGGAGAACGGAGTGTCTTAACACTAGGTTCCCTCTGCCTACCCTGCTGTGTGCGGGATACAGCGTGAAGCTGATTTTTTTTTTATCTTCCGAAAAGTTCCCGGTTTCACTGGAACCCCGAGTTAGATGGCCTAGAAGTATTGTGTTGTGCGGCCTAATATTGAATGATTAAAAGATGTTACGTGAAGAAACAAAAATATTTAAAATTTAAAATACTTTTTTTAGAAAACGTTTAAAAAATTTATATTATTTATATTATTTTAGAACGCGCGCCTATTGCAAACCGTCCAAGAGGCGTGAGTTTAAATCCCGTTACGCTAAATTTTTTATACGTTTTCGAAAAAAAGGATTTTTCCTTACTAAGTATGGAATAGCACTTAAATATTATGAAAAAGATGTAAAATTAACTTATTAACAAAACTACGGATCACTTATCGGTAATGGATTATGCGATAAAATATAACACGTAGACTTCCCAAGAAAATTTACTTCTGTGTTAATTCATTATTTCTATTGTTTTCGATTTATATATTTTTATTATAAAAATAAATTATAATGTTTATAGTTCATAATTCTCAACTCGAAACAACAAGCATATCTGCGAGTACTTTTACTCTTTGACAGCGTATCGTGATTAGAGGTAATATATTTTTGTATTAGACAATTAATTAAATAAAATTTTATTGGCAATTAATAAATTACCATTTATGAATACAAGCTCATGCAATCTACGTAAACATTTTTGGTGCATATTTTACTTTGTTGAAACCAGACGCGCAGTATCACTAGTGTATGACTGTAATCTCGACTGGTTGTGGGTTCGATTCCCACTTGAGGTAATAAAATATTTATTATTATTTTCATTCTATTGCTCTGGTGTGGAGGCAAAGCGCGGCGTTGAGTGCCACTCTACACGCAACGGCGGAAAATCTAGCGGAGTGTCTTAGCACTAGGTTAGGTAGGTAGTCTGCGTATCCTGTTGTGTGCGGGACACAGCGTAAAGAGGTTTTTTTTTTATTTCTTCGCTCTATACACACATACTAAACTTCAGATAAAATTTGCAGGTACGCAAGGGATTTGTATAATTAAAACTACATCGATTCATCATTGCGGAAGACATTTATTAAAAAAAAATCTAATATTATTTATAAATTTGTTAATAAAATAACAACCCATTACGACGTTAAAACATAATTCCACAACTAAGTGAACATTAAATGTTACTTTATAAGCAAAAAGTTTTCCCGGTATTATCGTTTGTGTTTTTACAATGGCAATATTTATTTTTACATTACCCACTCAGCCTAATCGACTCGCTGTAATAATAATTTAATTTACGTAGCACGTAGGTACGTATCTACAACTTAATGCTTTGGTATAGGTATATTTTTATTTGTCATCATTGAATTTATTTATGTATTTATTAATATTTTTTTGGGGTTCTGTACCTTAAAAGGTAAAAACAAAACTCTTATAAGATCACCTTGTCGTCCATTTTTCCATTTGTCACAACTATTTACCACTCGAGATCGCGTAGAGGTATCAAACTGAAATTGATGTCAAATGCGGTCTGCGGTTCCTTGAAGCATAGAAAAAAATCTAGCTTCAAGTCAACATAATCAAAAGATGTCACCTTTTATGCATCGATTTTGCTGCATTTTGTATGTAATTCGCCGTGTAAACAATATCTATCAGATATTTCCCAATCTTCCCATGGATATACAGTTATGAAATTTCGTACGAAGCGAGTATTTACAATACACGACGATAAAGGGAAAAATACGAAAAGTGAAAAGATATGGTTATTTTATACAAACTTATATTTGTAGTTTTCATTGAAATATCAGATATATCAGAATTGATATTTAAAAGTAATCAAATTATATATAATCATTCCCCCGAATCGAATGCCGTTTACTTAGACGCTGTCTCCAAGCCCCATGAAAGCCTCAGTGCAACATTTTTTATCAACTTTAAGGTGGTCTATTGACGTGATAAAATCTCATAAAGCAATAAGCGCTGCACACACGAAACAGCATGACTCATTGTCACGTTCCGCCTGGGCCGAGCGTGCAAGCGAGAGCGAAATAAGCGATAGTGAGGCAAAAATCGGCCTAAGCGATCGGTGACGCATGCATCTATTCAATGTAGTAGTAATTAAATAACACACACAATGTTACAATGTTACTTGCAATTTGTATAATTTTAGTAAAAAATGAGGTCAGTCGTGGCGCAGCAGCATAAAGTGTGACTGTAAAACCGACTGGTTGTAGGTTCGATCCCCACTCGAGGAGATGAAATAGGCTAAGCGCGGCGTTGAGTTCTGCCACTCAACACGCAATGCCTCCAGAATTCGGCAGAAAATGGGGAACGGAGTGTCTTAACACTAGATTCCCTCTAGGTACCCTGCTGTGTGCGGAATATAGCGTGAAGCAGTAGTAAAAAATGTTAGAAATTACGAATGCAAATAAATGTTAATTTATCGAACAAATTACAATTAACTTTTCTATTCTTCTATTTTTGTTTTATACAAAATTATGATAATACAGTAATTAATAATTAATTTCATAGAAGTATGCAATTATTCATCAATGCACTGTCATCACGTAAAATTATCGTCAAACAGTTTTTACGATCTTTCGTCAGATATTGCAAATCTTTAATTAAAAATATGAAAAATCTACCTTTTCTAATTACAGAACTACTCGATTCGGGGATTGAATTATTATTTATTAATAGTTTTTATTTCTTCACTCTAGTGCCAAGATTAAAGCTCGACGTTGAGTTCCAACACTTAAAACCCAATGCCGGAAAAATTCGGCGAATAGTGGGAAACTGAGTGTCTTTACACTGAGTTCCCTCTGCCTACCCTGCTATATGCGGGATACAGCGTGAAGCTGATCAATAACAAATGTAAGAATAAATTATATTATTTATTTTTTAATTATACGAGTACAACTGTAATAACCAAACATACTAATATTTATATAACAATTGACATATTACTTTGTAAAGGTTTATTTTCCAACTGATTACAAGGGAACCATTACATCTCACTCAAACCACGAGAAACACAACCAAATTCGATTAAAACCGACTAGACTCCTCCAGGGAGGACGGGAAGTAGGGATAAACATGGATCAGCGGCACCACTACTTATTACGAAACGAGTTAGTATGCATGGGCTGGGACCCTGCGAGCCCTGCATTATATAAACGACGCTTCGATTTACAGAATCCAGAATGCAATCTCGATTCGATTCGTATTTAGAATTGTTAAGTTTAAGTTCAGCCAGTGATTGTATGTTGAACGATGTGGTGTGACTTATATTGTTGTAATTTTAATTATTTTTTATGTATCTGTAGCTTAAATACTAACGCACTAAATATTAATAAATATTTTAGTATACCTATTCATAGGCATATACGACAATCTTTTAAAACGTAGAAAATTGTCTTAAAATTATACATAATATTCAAAAGCCATAAAAGATCCTAATTGTCACTTTTCTATTAAAAAAAAAGCGTTCACCTTACATTAAATGATACAATAGGCTATTTCTTACTACTTATCTAAAAAAAAACTAAGCAAAAGGATGACATTCCGACGTTTTCTCAGGGACATTTCCTCAAATTAGACTATTATTAGTTGCCGATCACGTTGTAGGATGCTTTTAATATTGAATTAGGGAACCCTGTGGTTACCTTACCTTAATCGCCCCTGCGGCCGCAGTTCTGTATTAACGTTATATCCACAGACGTGTAATGGCGTAAGTAATAATAAAGTCCCAAATGACACAAAATATTGTCAAATTATAGGCTCTGAAAGCATGAGTAACCACTTACAGAGTCCGCCGTTGATCCCTATGTAGCGTCAGCAGCACCCTCGCTTTGAGATATAATTGTAGATTTAAAATTATTTTATATTTTTAATAAGAAAAATATTTTTCAATTGTATTGTAAACATAGTTTTAATTCGACATCATTCTTTTTACAGATTTTATTATTACTTAACTAATTAAAAAAAATGTGATCAAGTGGGAGTGGGACTCCCCCGCCGAGGCTCCATATAGTGATTTCAGTATTTTAGTTCAACCATTAATACAACTTATAAGTCAGTATGCACAGATTTTGTATGAAATAAACTTCAACTTCGAGCCCACAATACTCTATTTTTCAGCTTGATACCTCCACGCCAATTTGAAATAAACAGTTTTGACATACGGATAGTCATACAAATCAGTGATCCTAAAAAAAGGTTCCTTTTTCCTTTTGAGGTACGGAATCCTAAAAATAAATGACGAAGAGTGAATGAGAAGTTAATTAACATATTATATTTGCAATTATTTGTTATGTATGTATATTTATTTACATTTATATTTTAATTTCTTCGCTCTGGTGTCGAGGTAAAGCGCGGCATTGAGTTCCGCTACTCAACACGCAATGCCTCCAGAACTCGGCGGAAAGTGGAGTGTCTTAACACTAGGTTCCCTACTGTGTGCGGGATACAGTGTGAAGCTGATAAATGTATTATATGTATAATAAATATAAAATATTGAACCTATTTGCAATTAATCCTATTTTTTTACTATAGATAATTCAGCTGCAGTCTCTACTTTAAAGATAATTATGACTATATCAACAGAACCAAGGCTGCCAAGACCAGACTTTTGAAAATGGCTGTGTCATATTATTTTAGTGGATGACGCCGATCGCATATCTAACAGCTGCAACCAGTCACCGATTGTAGTGTTTATCCTCGATTCGAATCGATTTTATACGATATATTTCGAATGATCCAATCGTAAGCTAATAGGAGCTATTCGGATATACTTTCGGCTGACCGATGATTTAGATGGTACGTGACGTGCTTATACAGAAAATAAATCGTTTGTTTCGCATTATGGCTATTCGAATTATTAAATGATCGATTCTGTGAGAATTTTTGATGAGTCCAACGTGAAGGAATTTAAAAACGGTTTTGTATTGTTAATTTGTTTCTATTCATTTGATTATAAGGTACCTACTACATTGGTTTTTATTTAAAAAAAATAAAATCACTATGCACGTAAGAAATGTTTTTTTTTCAGCTTCAGCAGGATAGGTTAAGACACTCCATTTTCCGCCTAATTCTGGAGGTATTGTGTGTTGATTGGCAGAAATCAATGGCTAACTTTACCTCGAAAAGAGCCAGAGCAAAGAAATGAAAATATAAAATATATACATTTCCTCAAGATCGATCGATTTTTTGTATATATCTATTAATAAGAGAAAAAGAAACCAGTCTAGGCCAGTCGTGGTGCAGCGGCACAAAGTGTGACTGTAAAACCGACTGTTTGTGGGTTCGATCCCCACTCGAGGAGATGAAATATTTACCTTAATTTATATTTCCATTTCTTCGCTCTGGTGTCTAGGCAAAGCGCGGCGTTGAGTTCTGCCGCTCAACACGCAATGCCTCCCCCTCTGCCTACCATGCTGTGTGCGGGATACAGCGTGAAGCTGAAAAAAAAAAACAAAGAAAAAGAGAAAAGCATACTATGCTCAACAACTTAGTTCTCGTTCGGCATGTATATTCAAACCTACACGAAATATTGCGAACGGGTGCGAATTATACTAAAAAAGAGTTGTGTTTAATAATGGTAAACCCTGCCGATATATCGTCAGCAGGAAAAAAATGGAAAACTTATATTTGTTTTACTTCAAAAACATCAAGGAATGTAATCCTTTACAAATAAAAATGGGAGAATACATTTATTAAAATAATATTTTGGTGTATCTATACTAAATCGTGATAATCCTTTTAGTCGTTTATCTTGTAAAGTACTTGTCACATTCTTAAAATATATTTTTTCTAGAAGTGTTAAAAGATTTTTTTTGCATTTTTCATATTAGTTAATTAAATCAATTTAGGGTTTAATTAATCGTAAAAAGACGTAACATTAAGGATGTTCCAATAATTATCATTTTTCATCTTACAATCGGTTTAATATGAAAAGTTATTTCTCTATATCTAGTATATACTATATACATATCTAACAGCAGCAGCAGCAGCAGCAGTAGTTAAGTGTTCAGACACTCCGTTCCCCACTTTCCGCCAAGTTCTGGAGGCATTGCCTGTTAAGCGGCGGAACCCAACGCCGCGTTCGCAAGAAAATGAGGTATTGAATTTCGCCACCCATAACGCAATATAAAGATTCAAATTTAACAGTATTCCGTATGTCCTAATCTAGAATTGTGGATCTTGCAATAAAAATACCTACATAAATCGAGATAAATATTCTTCCAATAAATAATGTTAATATTATTATTTTTTATTTCAAAAAATAATATCTAATTGTTAATAAGTACTTATCTATTCCCAAATCTTACTTCCGGTGTACAAATTTAAGTTGTAACCAAACCATTTAAGGCCAGGTAAGTATTAAAAAAAAAAAACAAAGGACCGAATGGTTCTATCTTTTAGCACCGGAAATGAATCGCAAAATAAATCAAAATTACACATTAGACAAACTCCCATCGATCGCAAAGGTGCCGACTCCTACGAGCTATTCATTAGGACAGACAAATGATGTGCTATTAAAGGAGCCGTCATTTTATTCTTAATTTAATTTTTGTTTTATCTAAGAAAACAATTCAAATATACGAGGTAAATTTATATTAATTAAATCAACTTCACGCTATATCCCGCAAACAGCAGGGTACGCACTGGGAACCTAGTGTTAAACCACTTGTTCTCTATTTTCCGCCGAATTCTAGAGGCATTGCGTCTTAAGTGGCGGAACTCAACACCGCGCTTTGCCTCGACATCAGAGTGAAGGAATGAAAATAAAATTTAAATAAATATTTAATTTTCTAGAGTGGGGATCGAACCCACAACCAGTAGTTTTACCAGTCACACTCTTGTGCTCCTACGCCACGACTGGCCTAATATATAATTATTTAAGTAAAAACTATACAATATATCAAATTTATTATATGATATGATATTGAAGTCATTGTAAGATTTAAATTAATAAATAATTATATGATTAATTAGGTAGTTCATATTTACATGAACTATCAAAACAACATAGCCCAGAAGGCGCGGGTTCGAGTCCCGCTACGTTCAAATTTTTATACGTTTTCTAAATAAGTATTTAACATAGCCCAAAGTAATATTTATAGTCTTCATAAATAAACAAATAAAATCTAAATTACATATTGATTATATTATTTAATCATTAATAAAAGTACGTAAAGGTCAAAACCACGTCACTGTAGGTTAAGAAAAAGATTAAAAAACCTAGTATTAATTTTATCTATACATATATTACCGTCATTTAAAAACAACTTAGCATTTATAATATAATACAATACAAGAAAGAAAGTAATAAATCAGAAAGCGTACGCGAATCACTACACACTATACGATACCACGGAACCGGTGGTGTTGGTCTTCAATGTCAACTTCGACATTTGGTGACAAGACTTTCAAATATTCTTTTTATGCTGTTAATAAAATGGTAATATAACTAGTTTCAAATTTGTTCTCGCTAAATTTACGGCCGGCGGCGTTGAGTGACGTGAGTTAAGCGTATGTCATTAAAAGTAATTAGCACCTTATAAAACTTTTATAGGGACACCAGTACGGTATTTTTTATGAGTAAGTATACTTATAGTACACACACTGGCTTTTTTGTTTTGGTACAATAAAATCAGTTTCACGCTGTATCCCGTACACAGCAGGGTAAGCAGAGGGAACCTAGTGTTAAGACATTCCGTTCTTCACTTTCCGCCGAATTTTGGATGGCGGAATTCAACGCCGCGCTTCTCCTCGACAACAGAGCGAAGAAATTGAAATATAAATGTAAATAAATATTTCTTTTTCCCTAGTAGGGATCGAACCCACAACCAGTCGCGTTTACAATCACACTTTAGGTATATAACGTAAAACTGAAAAAGAATACTATCGTAACTTTGACAACTCATTTGACTTCCCATTTCATTTTCCACTCGTCGCACATTTTCGGAGAATTTGAAAGACAAAATTATTTATACAAAACAGAAGTCAAGAGCTTATACGAGAATAGAATCCACAATCATCGTGAATACAACAGACATCTCGCAACGGACCATTGCTGCACTGCTGTTGACAAAGTACTTACTTAATCTAGAACGAACCACATCAATTTACATACAATCAAACCAAAGATAAATAAACTTTTTTTAAATTTCTTATTTATTTCTTAATCACAAGTAAAGAACTCATAAGCAAAACGCTTTTTGCTTAAGGGAACATGCCTATCTAATGACGTTTAAATGTATTCTTTTGCCTACATCAGGTGTAAATGGAGTCAAAACCATTATCTCAGAGTTAATCAATATATAGAAGGCAAAGTGATTGCGATATGACAGTAAAATAGAAAACGGATAATTCCATTTTTTTTTTCAGCTTCACGCTGTATCCCGCACACAGCAGGATAGGCAGAGGTAACCTCGTGTTAAGACACTCCGTTCCCCATTACGTGCTAAGTGGCGGAACTCAACGCTGCGTTTTCCCCTCGACACCAGAGCGAAGAAATGAAAATATAAATGTAAAATAAATATTTCATCTCCTCGACTGGGGATCGAACCCACAACCAGTCGATTTACAGGCACACTCTGCGCCCCTGCGCCACGACTGGATTTCAAATTGATACAATAAAACGATTAGGCCCAATAGTTTTATCGCATCCACTTCCTAAAGCGCTAATAACCAAAACAAACAATCACGATGGACACAAAGGGAGGCCAAATAAGCCTAAAAAGCGTTTGTATAAAAAAGTGTGGCCGTTTTTATGAGGTCTCGAGTAAGTGTGAGGTCGAGGCGAGGAATGTTGGCGCCGGTCTGAGTACGTATACCTGTCCTTTTATCAATGGACCGTGGGCAATAAGATGGAAAAGAAACAAGAAGTATCAAAAAAGCACTTCATCAATCCAGCGTGTCCGGAAAGACTTGTCGCGCACGCATACCTTTATCTCGTTTGCACGTTGCTCTCTTATCAACTAATACGGAGAGTCAAAACTTACTGTTAATATTCACTTTGAACACATTTTTGTTATTATAAATAATATTTTTTAGCTGCATTCTATAGCAGGGTATAGAGTGAACCTAGTGTTAAGATATTCCGTTTCCCATTACTGCCATATTTATTGCGAAAGCGTTGCGTGATGAGTGGCGCAACTCAACACCGCGCAACGACTCGACACTAGAGCGAAGAAATTAAAATATAGATTCAAATAAATATTTCATTTCCTCGTGTTGGGATGGAATCCACAACTTCATTATATATTATCTTTAGTTTCAAATATTGCTAGCAATATTTAGTAAAGAGAAATACACTTATTCCATATTAAAACAGCATCAAAATGGGCGTCCCACCAGGTACCTACGGCAATAAGTTTCCGACATTGTCACACGTAGGCCCACCACCCAGCCGCGTTGAGACGTAAATATCCCGAGTAAAGCCTAACAACTCAAGATGAACACGACAAAACTGATAAGAACCGAGACATCCCAATTTAGTGCCGTGCCTCAGATAAGGCTATTATACAGCTTTTAACTATACTGGCGATACGCTAAATGTGTTTAAAATCACCTTATTGTGGGGTTTTTACGATAAAAGAATGTGTTTGTGGGCTTCAATATCACGCGATTATTCATTTAATTTCAATTTCATATGTTTTAAGTAATAGATGATTTATTTATTAAAGGTAGGTTTGTGTTCTGAAGGTCTGTATACAGTTTTTTGCTTAGCTTATAGCGTTCTAAGTTAGCCATATTTAGAATATTTTCTAATATAATTATTTTTATTTACGACTCGACATTCAATAAATATTTTATATTAAATGTAAAAAATATATATAATTAGGTAGTCTTCAAGAAACATATTATAGGCATATTAGAGGCCAGTCGTGGCGCAGCGGCACGAAGTGTGACTGTAAAACCGACTGGTTGTGGGTTCGATCCCCACTCGAGGAGATGAAACATTTACTTAAATTTATATTTCCATTTCTTCGCTCTGGTGCCGAGGTTAAGCGCGGCGTTGAGTTCTGCCACTCAACACGCAATGCCTCCAGAATTGCGCAGAAAGTGGGGTACGGAATGTCTTAACACTAGGTTCCCTCTGCCTGCACCCTGCTGTGTGCGGGATACAACGTAAAGCTGATTTAATTTAATTTTTACTTTCTTCAAGAAACATACTTGAAATCTCTTGATAAAAAATATTAACTTTATTTTTATATTTCACTCTTATAGTGAAGTAAAAAAATGAATATAAATTATAGATTTCATATAGATTTGATAGCAAAAGTTACTGTATTTGTGAAAATTATAAATTTGCAGCTGTCAGTAATAATAATCTGATCGCCTACATGCTGTAACTACAAGGTCTGAACCTGCTCCTTTACACTGTTCGGATATTTATGTGAAAATAATAAAATAAATATCCATTTTTATATTCTTGTTAAAATTCAGCTAACTGTAGAACGAAATATATATATTATTTTAAAAACAAAAAGTTATTTTGTTTGTCTATTACAATGCTTAGTGTTAATTATACATTTAAATATATTAATTTTTAAATTTAAAATAAATTAACTTCACGCTGTATCCCGCACACAGCAGGGTAGGCAGAGGGAACCTAGTGTTAAGACACTCCGTTCCCCACTTTCTGCCGAATTCTGGAGGCATTGCGTGTTGAGTGGCAGAACTCAACGCCGCGCTTAACCTCGACACCAGAGCGAAGAAATGGAAATATAAATTTAAGTAAATATTTCATCTCCTCGAGTGGGGATCGAACCCACAACCGGTCGGTTTTGCAGTCACACCTCATGCCGCTGCGCCACGACCGGCCTCAATTTTTAAATTTGATATTAAATAATAATGCCAAAGTCCAAGTGTATAATACTGTAGATATGTACAAAAAAAAACCAAAAGTGCTCAATCAATAATGTCATCTAAAAAATATGAGATCAAATAAAAATATAATAATTAAACTTAAATAATGTAAAAGTTTTTTGAATTATATAATTTTATTAAAAAAACATTTAGAAAGATAAGAAATCTGATTATACAATTTGTGGACTAAAGTGTAGTATATATTACATACTGTAGTATGTAGGTACATGCAGTGTGGGTACCGGACGATCGGCCCGTACAGTACCGACAGCAAGTCGTGACCACCCTAAATTTAGCTGCGCAGATTCCCCACTAGTGATTATTTTCTTTCCGAGTGACCAATACACAAAAGTTAAGCTCAGAGCGGCCACAACTTGTTATCCGTACTGTACAGAGCACTTACAGGTTAGACGCCACACCGTGTGCGACCTCAGCCCGATTTCCGTTTAACTAATCGAGCGAAAACGACACAACACACCATTCACCACCAATCTAATGAATGGCCAACGAAAACGCCAATTTGTAGTTTTTTTTAACACTTCAATTTGTGCCCCAAAACCCAAAAAGGTTTGGACCGAAACCACAATCGAATTAGTGTCCCTTGTTCCGGAGATTACAGCACTGTCCCTCCGTTATCTCAGTCGTTCGTTATTTTATTGGCTTGTAGAGAGTAAGACGATAAACACGGCGCATAATGGCCCATAATGAATCGTCGTTAGAGGTTTGACTAATCATAAAGGTTTTATGGGTGACGTTTCCGAATACACGCCGTGTCAAGTATTAAATGCTTTTTAATCTATTATAAGGATGTGGTGAATATGTTTTTTTTTTTTCAATAGTGATGTGAATATAATAATGTGTTAGGTGATTTTATTATTCTGTTGTGATCTTAAAATATTTGTTCGCATTTGACGACGTTTACACGAGGCCAGTCGTGGCGCAGCGACACGAATTGTGACTGTAAAAACGACTGGTTGTGGGTTTGATCGCCACTCGAGGAGATGAAATATTTACTTAAATTTATGTTTCCATTTTCTTCGCACTGGTGTCGAGGCTAAGCGAAGAGTTCTGTCACTCAACACGCAATAGCTCCAGAATTCGGCAGAAAGTGGGTAACGGAGTGTCTTAACACTAGCCCCTCCCCAGGGTAGGTAGGTCCCTCTACCTACCCTGTTGTGTGCGGGATACAGCGTGAAGCTAATTTAATTTAATTTTCATATTTCTAAAATATATTAATCTGTGTGTGTTGAGGCCAAACGTGACGCGAGGGCACAAGCGTGAGACTGTACACATGACAGGTTGTGGATTCGATTGCCAATCAAGGAAATGAAATATTTAATTCATTTTCATTTCTTCGCTCTGGCAATAAGACAAAGCGCGGCGTTGAGTTCCACCAGTCAACACACAATGCCTGCAGAATTCGGCGAAAAATGAGGAACGAAGTGTCTTAATACTACGTCCCCTCTGGGCACCCTGCTATGTGCGTAAAGCCAAAAAATACAAAAAAAAATGTAACGTATTTTACGAGATATTAAGTCACAAAATCAATCTTTATCCATTTAAATAGTAAGCAAAAATATTTTTTAAAATTGTTATTAATTATTAACAATAGAAGCCACTTATGACTCCCATTCTTGTTGTATAACGGACCATAGATATTAAATTAATAAATGAAATAACACAAACTACGTAAAAAGCTTATTAAAAGTAAATTAAAATGTCTAAAATGTCAAATTGCGGGGACAAGTGCCGTATTAGCAGTAACTATTTGTGGACGTCTATTACACCAATGTGTAATAATATATGCAATGTTCGTACATATAAATATATATATTTTTAGGGTCACACTGTATCCCGCGAACAGCAAGGTAGGCAGGGGGAACCTGGTGTTAAGACATTCTGTTCCTCATTTTCCACCGAATTCTGGAGGCATTGCGTGTTGAGTGGCGGAACTTAACGCCGCGCGTTACCTCGACACCAGAGCGAACAAACAATAATATGTAAACATTTTAACTGTAGTTGTTGTCGGATTACATTAAACACAGTTTTTATTTAGGGGATTTATTTACTTTCCTCATTTCCTTTTTCCATTTTCCTAAAAAGTGTTTTAATTATCGCAAACAAAGTTTTAACACTATATAAATTTATACAAGTATTTTAAATATAGATATTTTTAAATATAGTTATATTTAACTCAGAATAATACCTTATATTTTGACATATAATAAATTGTATAATATTGACATCATATTGCCAATAATTTAGGTGTTTTAGATGTATTTGAGATACTGCGTTTTGAGTGGCGAGACTTAACGCCGCGCTTCGTCTAGATTTCTAGAACCTCTCATCTAAGGTCAAATGGTGTCCCATTGCACCACTATTTCCTC
This sequence comes from Heliconius erato x Heliconius himera, assembly GCA_013421005.1. NCBI lineage: Eukaryota > Metazoa > Arthropoda > Insecta > Lepidoptera > Nymphalidae > Heliconius > Heliconius erato x Heliconius himera. The sequence continues at coordinate 26,272 of JAATLQ010032093.1, read as the reverse complement.
TACGTTGTCTAATATTTGTGTATTTTTATGTTTAAAAAAAAACAATTTTAAATTATTAAATATGTTTTTTTTTACTTCTATTAAATAAGACAGTGTAACAAGCAATTTGTGAAAAAAAACATGCCGCTGTTGTGAAATAGACGCTAGTCGTTTTGCCACTAACGACTTCCTGTATTTTTCTATAAGCCAATTATATTTCCTATGAGTGAGCATATTATGTACAAGACAGAAAAAAAATACTGTGAAACTTAATTTTTAATATAATGTCCTTATTATGTACGTTTAAGAATATTTAAGCTTTATTGTGGTAACGATTAGTGATAAAACTCTGTTGATAGTAGCAGGTTAAAATGCAGTTAAGATATGTAGATTATCCTACGTATCTTACTGTTATTGGCTTAATAGTTTTTACAGTGTAAATAAATAGTTAATAGCCATTTTTTTCTTTTTTATCCTCCATCTATACGTTAATCATTGAGTATTAAAATTATATTATTTTAAGAATCTTTTTTTAGTTTCACTCTACATCCGCACATAGCAGAGTAGGCAGAGGGAATATGGGTACCTAGTGTTAAAACGCTCTGTTCCCATTAAGACACTTCCGTTACCCACTTTCAGTTGAATTCTTGAGGCATTACGCTGCACTTTGCCTCGTTACTAGAGCAAAGAAATAAAAATATTAAATATTTCATTTACCCGAGTGGGTTTGAACACACACCCGTCACGTTTACAATCGCATGCTTGTGCTCCTGCGCAATTTAAATGTAACTGAGACTTTGGTAGTAACGTAACTAAGATTAAGTATATATCTAAACCTGGTGAATCATTTGTCTCTATTAAACCAAACAACAGATATATCTAATTACATTCATGTCATAATTACTTACAAATAAAATAAATAAATCAGCTTCACGCTGTATCCCGCAAACAGCAGGGTAGTCAGAGGGAACCTAGTGTTAAGTCACTCTGTTCCCCACTTTCTGCCGAATTCTGAAGGCATTGCGTGTCGAGTGGCAGAATTTAACGCCGCGCTTCGCCTCGACACCAAGTAAATAAATATTTAGTTTTAGTAAATATTTCAATCTCATCGAGTAGGGATCGAACTCACAACCAGTCGGTTTTACAGTCACACTTTGTGCCCCTGCGCCACCACAAGCCTCATTACTTACAAATAATACAAACAAACGTACATTCATACAACAAAATTTCTACTTTCACATTTACAATCAACTACTCTATCCAATTATAAGCTAATCGCGTGTGTTAATTTTAAATGCCATCCTACCGATACTTTAATGCCTTACTTATGAGATTATTATTACAGTGTCGGGTGTTGGTGTACAAGCTAAATGAATTATAATAAACCGCGCAGGACGTCATCGCAACAAATGGGCTGGACATGTCGCCGCCCACGCAGCGCCTGCGCCTGCGCCGCTCACGCGACCCGCTCTCCGAGTTCCAACGATGCTAAAAGATAAAACTTTTTGATCAAACATTTATATTAAATTATTTATATTTGTATGTAGTATTGTCTAAAGGTGAATCATTTTGATTTTATTTTTCTCGTAGCGCTTATTGTTTATTATATTTGGTTGGAATTTTTGAAATTTATGCTTTAAAAGGAAGGCAGAGGGAATCTAGTATTAAGACGCTCCGTTCCCTACTTTCCACAGATTTTTTCGAGGCATCGTGTGTTGAGTGAGGAAACTTTACGGCCCTTTTTTCTTTGCTACCAGAGCGAAGAAATCAAAATATTAATAAATAATAAATCATTCCCTCAAGTTGGAATCGAACCGACAACTAATACTTATGTTCCGCGATGGTAAATTAGATATTAGAGGCTATACCCAATTTACCTGAATATATTATTTGTATTGTTTTTGTATTGTGTATGTCTGTAATATAAAACTTAAAAACCATTTGAAAATACTTGTTATTTATTGTTTTAGTCTTACTATGCTAACAGCAGAAGATAAATAAATATGGAAGAAATTTTATATACGAAAACTTAGGAACGATACTTGCTATAAAATATTTGTTTTAATTTAAATGGATGATGAATGCAATAAATATTCAGCTTTATCGCATCGCTATATCCCAGAACAAGGTAGGCAGAGGGAACCTAGTGTTAAGACACTCCGTTACCCAGTTTCCGCCGAATTCTGGAGGCATTGCGTGTTGAGAGGCGAATCTCAACGTCGCGCTTTGCCTATGCAATAGATATACACAATATACGTTGGAGTATGTTCTTGGTGTATTAAGATTTAAAAATATGATTCTTTCGCTTTGGTAACTAGGTAAAGCATATCGTTCAATTCCGCCTTTTCACAAGCAATGCCTCCAGAATTCAACGGAAATTGTGGAACATAAATGTCTATCTGGCAGAAAGTGGGGAACGGAGTGTCTTAACACTAGGTTCCCTCTGCCTACCCTGCTGTGTGCGGCATACAGCGTGAAGCTAATTTTTAATTTTATTTTATTTTTAAATGTCTTAATAGGAAAGGTCTCCTCTGAATACGTAACGTATTCAGAGGAGACCTTTCTTGTGCCAAATAATATTATTTTAGAATCGCACCGTATCTAAATAAAAAGACCGTATTTACTTACAAAAGTGATTCTTTGTATCACCACCGTATTCCAGAACCTTCAAAGAACCATAGATCTAGAAGCTTTTATAGTAATAACTATTACCAAAAAGAATGCGCGCGTTTCGCTAACCATTTAAAGTCGAGGGAAACCACAGACAATTACGTTTTATTGTTGCGAAATGGGAAAATAATCATGCGGTTAATTTAAATTGCTTCGCCAAATGACACACACATACTAACATGTGTTTATATTTATACTAAAAAGCTTAAGGTTATTGCGAAATATACCTAATATAATATAATGATGATCGAATTTCGTATTTATTATATTATTGTGGTCGATTAACTCTAAATTGTATTTATTATTTTATTTCTTTTTGTGTCTATGTCTATTAATCTCTGACAGTTGTCTATGGTATCACATTTTACGACATTCGCATTTTATTTAATGTTTATAAAATGAACAGCCACCCCGCATAGAGTTGAAGTTAGAGCAAAGTTCTCAGAAGGTCCTAGTATTAGATCACCCCGTATTTTACATTCCACCCAATTTTTGAAAACATGTTTGTCTCTAAAATTAGACGGCGTAGAGCGCGCACGCAAAAATCTACCAAAGCAATAAGTTGAAAACAAACAAAATAGAACATATACAGATTGTATTTGTTGTGTATTTTTTATTAAATATGGCCCACAAGTATACTCTGGCGTAACCAGATATATTCTTATACTTACAGTTTACTAAGCGTTTTATGTCATTTAAATGTACTTATTCTTGTATGTATATTCTAATTCCAATTTTACCATCCTATTTGATGTTGGTGTCACACATGGGCATCTTTATTTTTTATCTTATTGACGACTTATTATTTATTATCTAGTTTTATTTGTTTATAATCTTTTTTCCGAATTTTATTCCCTAAATTGCTTAGGCTTAGTTTATACTATTTATTAATTTATTTATTTATCTTTTTTAATCTGCATAAGTGCTGCCATTAGCACAGTGGTAACGCATCATATTTAGTTATTTATACAAGGAAATCTAGGATATTTTTGTTATCAATAATACCGCGAATCATCTCTATTTTGATCGATGTTTCTATAAGATATAAAATATACTTGAACAATCTAATCGAATGCAAATCAGCACATTAAATAAATAATCTCTCGCTAGTATTGAATATAAATAAATATAACAATAATATATTAATATAATACACCATTCACCACAGTAAGCCAAAAAAAGTATACAGCAAATTAGTCTATATTTAATGATGTAATAAATTGCAAAAATAATATGAATTTTAATTTTGAAAGCTGTAAAAGTTAAATAATTGCTTGTATTATATAATAATAATAAAAAAAAATGTTACAGCCTACATATATGTATGTATTACATGTCCTACTTGTGCGCAAGCGCATGTGACATTTGGTGCGACAGTTCTGGGACACATTTAAATTGAGACTAATACCACAATAATGCCTATAATTACGTTGACATGACATGTATTTCCTTCTTATTATGTAACGTTTAAAATCTACCTACAATATTCTCTCATGGAATTCATGGACAATGCGTCGTTAATAAATTAAAAGAATAATTAAAACTTGAGAATACACCACATTGCTGACTTTCTACAGTAAGAAATATTTTGATTAAAATAATATTAGATCTTAATTATTATATTAATTAATATTAAAATAATAATTAAGATATAATATTATCATAATATAATATTTATATAAAATACAGAATGTAAAGTGGTAAAGATATGACAACTACGCACCTTGACAAAATAAAAATACTAAAATTAAGAAATATATTTATACCATAGCTTCGGCAACAAAAAATATATTTTAACATTTGTAAGATCAAAATCGGTATACACAATACCACACGGTGGAAAAAGGATAAATTTACATATTCTTACATACTCACAAGATAATTAACGGGCGACCGGTAAACCGATGCGATAAACGATGAAAATACTTTGGGGTACCTACTTCACTCCACTAGGTTACCTATGTTACCTTCGTAGTGGAATAGTGTAGGTATTAGAATTAAAAAAATTATATTAGCTTCACGCTGTATCCCGCACACAGCAGGGTAGGCAGAGGGAACCTAGTGTTAAGACACTCCGTTCCCCACTTTCTGCCGAATTCTGGAGGCATTGCGTGTTGAGTGGCAGAAGTTACCACAGCGAGAAAATATTAAATATTTGATTGTCGCAACCTTACCAGTGTTTTTCATACAAATTCGACCGGAATATTATTAGTTTTGAAATAATTTCATTTATCGATGTTTATACGCTATCCTTGTAGGCTTAATAGGTATATTTTTTTAAAAGTAATTTTTGATTTCGCCACTCAGCACTCAATGTCCCAAAAGCTAAACATAACGGAAGGAAAAGAGTGTCTTAAATCAAGGTCTCTCTGCCTGCCCTGCTATATACGGGACAAAGCGTGAAGCCTTTTTTTTTAATCCTGAAGTACTCGCATATCTTCATATAAAGAGTTTCAATAATTGTTTTTAAATATAAAAAATGTTCTTCATATGTAAATTTTTGCAAAGAACAGCGTTGAGTTCCGCAAAAATGAGAAACAGAAGGTTACCTAACACTAGGTTCCCAGTTTCCCTCTGCTCACCCTGGAAAAATGTTAATAATAAATAGCAATTTACACAAGTATATATATATATATATATATATATATATATATATATATATATAATAGATATGTACATAGGTATTAGCCGCATTAAAATAATGAGTGATCGAACACATGGCGCATTTAATGCCCTTATCTTCACCGAAGGATATAAAGAATCACGTACGAATAAATGAATAAAATCGAGCTATGCAAGATTGATGGTACGTGACCACATACCTACAATCTAGGAGTAAACACTGAGTACCTGGTACTCACGCGGACCTTCAAGAGTGACACACGTTTTAATGGTCGAACTATACTTGTTTAGATATAATACAATGCTATGGACAACATCCTGTATCTAATATGATGTTATATTATATTATAAAAAGATATATAAAATAAATCTTCCTCCAGAATTCGGCGTTAAATGAGGAATTGAGCGTCTTAACACTTAGGTTCCCTCTACCTACCATGCTGTATGGGGGAAAACAGAGTGAAGCTAAATAGAAATCCTGAATATCCTATCCATGTGTAAGAATTTAGTAATTATTGAAATTTTATATAATATCGGAAAAGTTTCTTGGTGGCCTATCCCGCACACAGCAGGGTAGGCAGAGGGAACCTGGTGTTAAAACACTTCGTTACCCATTTTCCAATTTCTAAAGACATTGTGTGCTGAGTGGCGGCACTCAACACCACGCTTTGCCTCTACATCAGAGCGAAGAAATGGAAATATACATTTTAATAAATATTTAATTTCCTCGAGTGGAGATCGAACCCACAACCGCGTCGCGTTTAAAGTCACACTTTGTGTCTGTGCCCCACGACCGGCCACTCATAATATGTGTATACATATTATGCAATAATTGCTAAATAGGAACCAAGAAATTATACCATAAAATGTTTGATAGTTGAACGACCACGCCTTTTGGATCCGAATCGCTACATAATAACAACTGTGAAATTTTCGAACAAATCGTAGCTTAAGTGAAATTCGAAGCTTAATTTTTGAAAATTAAAGGATTAAGGTAGAACAGCAATCAATGCTTGGCCACAGCAATATAATTAGCTTATCGTCTGCAGATCGCCTAACAACGTTTGGGTCGTGCGCGCGCGCATTGGTGAGCGTTGCACCAATCGCATCGCAGCTATCGTTAGACCGTTGATTCTTTTTGGTTATTACAATAATTCCAATACGATTGCCTCTAATTGCGCTGGTTTCCAACGATCGTGGAAGACAACGCTGATCTGATACAGCTATATGACTAAAACCATGAATCCTCAATTGATATTATAATGCTTCGCAATTATTGAGAAATCGATTTCTTGTTGTGGAAATTACATCAATAATCTTAGCTGCTTTGTTAGATGCACGTTTTATTTCGTTGCACGTGTTTTCCTTACATCATTTGTTATGGGTGTCTAAATGATTAGCTACTAGAGGCATGAGAGGAGCTTATACGGAGAAGTCGGTAATTGCCATTGATGCAAACTTCCGAGATTAGCCAGCGTCAAAGGAGTCAAGAACGCGGTTGTTAATTAAGTATGGGCGGCGGGTTTGTAAACTTTGAAAGTGCCATCAGAGTCTCATAGCGACGAGCTGCTATGATGCTACTATTAAAACTATAATGAACATTACATGCTTCTGAATATTATTTGATACATTACTTAAATTACACACACGTCATATAAATAAGAAACACTTGCCCAAAAAAACCACCGATCATTATCTACGTACTAAAATTATAACAATAGCTCTTAATATCAACGTCAATTTAGCAACAGAAGCTTAAAAACTACCGTCGATGGACGTTTTAGTAATGTTTTTATCCACGTTTTATAGCCACACCGCTAGATGGAATGGAACCGTCGTACATAATCAAACCACATGCGGTGCAGTAATTGCCTCCACATTCAAAGACCCGCTCACATCACGCCGTATAATGACAAAAATAGTCCAAAAAGTGCCTCCGCATATGAGATATATATATATATTTTTTACAATACTTCGCGCGCTCGCACGGAGCTAAATTACGAAATAAAAGATTAAGTTAAAAGATCAATAAACTTAATAAATGATCTCAATAATTGTTGTATTACGTATACAATGGAGCGGCGTCGTGAAACGCCATTAAGGCGCGAACATCATTAATTTTATTCGCGTCTCAGTGACGTGAAGGCAATGGCGTCTGTCAGATTTGAAAAGCGGCACCGCTGCCACCTGTTGGTAGCGCGGTGAATTAGACGTTGGACCCCGCTGGGTTCCACTTGATACTGCCACTGGAATGACTCGCCTAAAACTTCTTTTGAATCGCCTTAATAAATGTGGCTATGGATAACTCGCTAATTAAAGAAATTGATGTAATGCGATTGATTATGTTGGTGGGACCAGTAGTAGTGCAAGGGCACAAGGGTGTGACTTTAAACTCGAAAGGATATGGGTTCAATTTTCGAAACGGAATACAAGGCAACACAGGCAGACACAATGTCTCCAGAATTTGTTGGAAAGTGAATAACGGGAAAAGAATTTCTTAACACTAAGACATGTGCGGGATACAGCGTGAAGCTATAAATAATAAAAAATATAACATTAGTAGGCACTTCTTCTGATTAGTTTGCTTACTCAACAAAAAAAATATTTAAGTTCCAATTAAAGCATCCTTTTTAATTTCCGATATGAAACGACATGTCGCCTGATATAACTTTCTTAGACGTGTTACATACACCATAAGATAAAAGCCTTTAACAACCTTCGTTCCAAATAATCTTCGTTCCAAATTTCCATCATATAAGCTGTCAAAGTGGAGCGTACACCAAAAAATGGGGCTGCCAAAAAAATTTAGCTGCCTCTCGAGATTAGATTTCTTTTTGGTAGCTAATTGCGTTTTATCAAATTAAGGCAATTCCGCCCGCGGCGCGCCGCTGTGATTGATAATGTTTGACGCGGCGTCGTTCCCACTAGTTTTACAGAATAAACTGTTTCAATTTATACTAATAATTCTCATTTATCTAATATGGATGGTGATTAGATTTATTTATAATATTTAATGTCGATGTTGATGAGGCCAGTCGTGGCGTAGGGGCACAGGTGTGTGTATATGACTAGTAGTGGGTTCGATTCCCCCTTAATACCTGTATATTATTTATATATTTATTTTAATGTATATTTTAATTTCTTCGCTCTGGTGTCAATGCCAAGCACGTTGAGTTCCACCACTCAACGCAATGATTGAACAAATTTGGTGGAAAATGAGTAACGTAGTATTTTAACACTAGGTTTACTATCCTGCTGTATGCGGGATACAGCGTGAAGCTGAACTGAGCTTTAAATAGCGATACTAAACAACGTTGACATTCAAAACATGTCTAATTACATTGATTAAATAAATATTTATTTTATTTGCTTAGACTAAATGCTTTTGTAATTTTTGACACTTCGCATAATAAAGAACAGTTATTTACAAAAATTATATCAATCGTATGGATTTTACAAATTTAATACCAAATTATTTTTATTATACAACACAATTTTAGATACTAAATCGTAAGTAAATGAAAAATTGTTTTGTTTAATCAAAATCATTTTATTTCTTAACCTGATTTATAAGAATACATGTATATGTATAATACATAAAAAATATGTACATTCTAAACTTCTATTATGTAAGTATAAGGTATTCGAGCTCTGTATAATAAACGAAAAATGATAGTATGACCTTTTTTATTGAAAGGAAAGCATTACGTATACTTAAATCAGCAATCAGCAGAGTAGGAACCAGGAACCTAGTGTTAAGACATTTCGTTCCCCACTTTCCACCGAGTTCTGGACGTATTGCGTGTTGAGTGGAGGAACTCAACGCCGCTTCTGCCTCGACACTAGAGCAAAGAAATGGAAATATAAATGTAAATAAATATTTCATTTCCTCGAGTGGGCATCGAACCCAAAATCAGTCGATTTTAATTTTTACACTCACACTTTGCGCCATAACTGGCCCCAATTACATACACAATGTATTGTTTTCGACTTTGGCCCTACAAAACTGTAAATTGCAGCTTCAGTACTAAAACACAAAAAAAACCCAACACCCCCATCCCACACCGCAGTCATCATTTCAATCATTAAGAATCCGGCGGCAAGTCAAAGAGGTGATTGATGCGGCGTTTACCGGTCGCAGTGGCACCGTATACAAAAAAAAAGCGAAGCGCTTACTTAATTAACTCGTTTGGCACCGACGCTCATTAGAATTATTAATCGAAGCGAGGCGGAGCGATAGCTGGTATGATGTATCGAGGTTTGATTACATTAATGTATTCGGATCGAGTAATTAAAAACCACGCCGGGACGTCTAAGCCGGGGAACAAAAGCTAGGTTCCACCGCTCCGATCGATGCTAATGGCTAGCTATGAAATATTGTTTTGCTAATTTCCTATGGCTGATATTGGGTGGGATGGATGATTGATCTTGGTGTTAGATAAAAAAATATGCACCTGCGGTTTTGTTATTACAAATAAATAAAATTAAATTAGCTTCACGCTGTATCCCGCTCAGAGTAGGGTAGCCAGAGGGAACCTAGTGTTAAGACACTCCGTTCCACACTTTCCGCCGAGTTCTAGCATTGCGTGTTATGCGGCGGAACTCAACACCGCGCTTTGCTTCGACACCAAAGCGAAGAAATGGAAATATACATTTAAAATTTTTATTTTATCTCCTCGAGTGGGGATCAAACCCACAACCAGTCGGTTTTACATTCACACGCCATGAACTGGCCTCATCGTTTTATTATTATAAATGAAATATTCAAATATCTTTTTTAAAAATATCACATGAATAAGGAAGAAATATCTGTTAAAATGTCGAGTTTAAATACCACAAAAATAATTTCTTATAAGAATTATTTGTATGTTGAACATTGAACAAAAGTAGTAATATAGCAATAATATTTTAGTCTAACACTAGACTACATACAAGAAGAAGCAATTAGATTGAGCAAATATTTATGGATCAGCTTCACGCTGTATCCCGCGCACAGCAGGGTAGGCAGGGGGAACCTAGTGTTAAGTCACTCCGTTCCCCACTTTCTGCCGAATTCTGGAGGCATTGCGTGTTGAGTGGCAGAACTCAACGCCGCGCTTTACCTGGACCTTTATGGATCAATCAACCTTTTTCCTTTTTTTGCAAGCTTCAAGATTGAGAATCGAATCCACAATCTCTCGCGTTCACAGTCACACATTTGTGCTCCTGCGCCACACTAGCATTGAGTGGACTCTATCTTTTTAAAAAAAAAAACGCTATTTTTTTTTTATAAAACACTATCAAAATATAAGAAATCTATAAACTTCTTCTAAGCAAAATCAACCCTTGATTCTTATCCATCTAAAACAAAAAAAAAACAAAGAAATATTTAAAATCGTAGTATACGTGTAGTTCGGTGCATGTAAGGCCAGCTGTGGGCGTGCGCTGACGTCCTGCACGATCTAATCTGCAAAGATAGCACTTTCGCATAAACTAAAAGCAACATACCAACTGAATATTTTAAGGATATTCATAATAAAACTATATTAAGATTTCTATCTTTTTTTTATATATTTTTTTTTGTTTAACAATATAAAAATATAAAATGTAAAAAGAAATAAAAATAATATATGATTAAAATTGAAATAAATGGCAAAGCGGGACGTTGAGTTCCGACTCTCAACACGCAATGCCTCAAGTATTTGGCGGAAAGTGAGGAACAGAAGTGTCTTAACATTAGGATTTTAGGTTCCCTCTGCCTAACCTGTTATATGCAGGATACAGTGCGAATCTAAAAATAACGAAATATCATTGTTTTTTTTTCGTTTCATACAAAACCAGCATCCTTTGCTATTTTTATTACTTAATAATTATATATATTATAAATATACAGATTATAAATAAATATAGACAAATCTTTTTACTCAAGCGTGCTTCGGCTGAATCGTGTCTATTTCCTTGAAGTAATTATATTTATTTAAAAAAGTTAATTTAGTTCTATTTCAATCTATCATTAATGGAAAAACCTATCGTAAATTTAACATAACTTCACATAATATTAATAATTATAAAATCTACCTATTGATATACCTATGTACATTTGTTCAGTATAATTTCCTAATATTATCTACTGAATATATATTTCTATACTTCATACCAGTTTTAATCTAAGCATAGATATTTTTTTTAGCTTCTTAGAAGGGTAGGAAGAGGGAACCTGGGAACCTAGTGTTAAGACACTCCGTTTTCTATTCAGACACTTCCGTTCCCCATTTTCCGCCGATTTTTTGAGCCTGTGGAGTGGCGGAACTCAACTTTAAAAACATTATATATTTCATCCCTTAGAGAAGTCAATAAACTCAGTACTCCGCTCTCCATCCAGATTTGGAACATTGCGGGTTCAGTGGCGGAATTCAAGATCGCGCTTTCATTGGTTATTTTGATAATATTTATAATTATAGTTTAATAAAATTTTATAATTGTACATATACTTTATTGAAATTTAATATATTATAAATATACATTGCGTGTTGAGTAGCAAAACTCAACGCCGCACTTAGCCTCGACACCAAAGCAAAGAAATGGAAATATACATTTAAGTAAATATTTCATCTCCTCGAGTGGGGATCGAACCCACAACCAGTCGATTTACAGTCACACTTTGTGATCCTACGCCACGACTGGCCTCAAAAAATATGAAAATAATAATCTATTATCTTTATTTTAATTTTAATTTTAATTTTTAAAAACAAAAACAAAAGATTTTATAGTAAGTAATGTTTATTGAGGAAAGACATTTAAACTTGTAAATCAAATTAACAACAGGTGTATTCGTCTAAAATAAAAACCTGCAATAACGTATACTTATCCCTAACAATAAACACGAGGAGCGCGTGCGTCGCAAATCACAGTTCCTTATTTAATATTAAAAAACACAAAGAATATAGTACCTTATCACTCTCTCATAAAGTTAACATCGAAATGGTTGACATTATTGTAAAAATTAAACATTTAATACTTAAGACAAAGACAAGAGTCGCCCTTAACCGCACAGGACGTCTAAAAAATTGTGGTTCGAACGTATGTAACGCGATACCAGCACTGTGCATATCGATCGCATATTATAATGAAGTAACGTTTTAATTTTAATACCTGAATAATTATTATGTTCATATATTTTTTCAATTTCACACTGTATTTCCCAAATAGCACTCCATTCCCCACTCTCAATATTTCGAGGCCTTGATACCAGAGCGAAGAAATAAAAACATTAATAAATAATAATTCATTACCCCAAATGGGATCGAACCCACAACTACTCACACGCTTGCGCCCCTGAGCTACGACGGCATCAATCATATTTTTTTAAAGTAATAAAGATATTCATAGTAATAGATAACATCTACAAGAAAATAATAAGCAATTATTAATAAGCCGAATTGGTTCGAAATAATAACTACAATCAAAATAATAATATTAATAATAATAACAAAGAAAAAATTATACCAATTTTTTCAATTGCAGAAGGACATCTCGCAGGATGTTGCAGATTATTCAGTTATCGTGCTCTTGTCTTCTACTCCAACGCATTATTGATGGAGTCGCGAATTATGGATACGTTTTATATTATTTTTATTATTATTTATAATTTATCTTTATTCTTTATCGTAAATTGTATTGTATTTTTTTTAATAAATATTTTATGTATGAGTAAACTTCATCATAAGAAACAACAAATAACTTCAAATGGCGAGTGACAAAAAGTTCGAGAGGATTGTATAAATCATTATTGTCAATCTTCAGACAAGAGAGTTATGATATTACAACAGGATCCTAAATAAAAATTAAAAGTGTTCTAATGATATCGTACTTAATTCTAAAGCCCGTATTTATAAACCGCTATAAATATAATACATACGTAATAGAATACATCCATAATTTATGAATGAAAACGGCATCTCAAGATCAATCTCAGACTTGAGTGTGATTTACAGGAAATCTGAGTCAAGTATAGTTCAAATCAAGAATATCTACATAAAAAATAAATACATTTTATCATACTCATCACCTACCATCACTTTTATGCGCAAAAATGAATATTTTAAGTTAAAAAATTGCCAGCTCCGATCTTAACGTTATTTTATAATAACCGTTTAATACAGTTATCCTTTCGACACAGTTAATCAAGTCGTTCAGTTTATTACCGCAAGTATAACCGTGTACTTCGAGATGTTGTCATTTTGGCATCTTTTCTTCTTTGGTAAGAATCTGGGCTCTTTTCGATTTTTTCTTTATTTCAATTATATTTGAGAGCAGCCGTGGCGCAGTGGCACAAAGTGTGACTGTAAAACCGATTGGTTGTGGGTTCGATCCCCACTGGAGAAGATGAAATATTTACTTAAATTTATATTTCCATTTCTTCGCTCTGGTGTCGAGACGCAGCGCGACGTTGAGTTCTGCCACTCAACACGCAATGCCTCCAGAATTCGGCAGAAAGTGAAGAACGGAGTGTCTTAACACTAGGTTCCCTCTGCCTACCCTGCTGTGTGCGGGATACAGCGTGAAGCTGATTTAATTTTGATTTGATTTTAATTTCATAGATATACTTATTGTAAGCGTTAGTCATATTTCACCAGTCAGTATCTATTATCTCTAAAATGTAATGGAATTAGACGACATTAATTGTTAACAAAATAAACCGACTTCCAACAACGAACTAAAAAGTAAAAAATTATTTTACATAAAGTAATACCGTGTACTTTTAACTTGATTTTGTTAAACAAAAATAATTAAAAAGAGATTTTATAATTTTGAAGTCGGTGTCAAGCTAACGCTACAACAACCTTATGTAATAAGGTGTTACATATGCTTCATATCAAATTTTTTACTACTGGTTTGAAGTCGGTTTTTTTTTTGTTAAATAAAATAATTTATTTTACGATTTTAGGTGATGAGTAAACCTTAGGAGATGTTTTGTAGTGGTGGTACTGTGGAAAACTTAAATTTTAATTAAGTATTATTTACGTGCAAACTAAGATTTTGGTATATTGACAAGAACATTCATAAAAATATCCGGGTGAATTAGGAACCTCTTCCTTTTTTGCAGTCGGTTGAAAAGAAATGCAATGATGAGGAATCTCTCTTCTGACATTAATTTTAACAATGTTTTTCCTTATAACTATTACAGTACAATTATATTTTTTCTCCCAAAAAAAAAAACAAACTTGTTCAATTTCAACCTGGTCGCATAATCAGAACCTAACCAAACTTTCACCAAACTATCCTTGAAGTGTATCCTTTCAAATAAAAAAAGAATCATCGAAATCGGCTAGCGTGATATTTAATTATTCGTCGCGTTGATCGCGCACATACCTAATGCAAATTTAAGACTTATGTGATTTTCTCATAGATACCATTGTCAGAAATGGACCAAAAATTTATATATTATAATAATATTGCTTCCCATGGGGTCCCATGGCATAAGCATAAGCTTTCAAATTAAAAAAATAATCGAAATCGGTTCAGCTAGTAAAACAAACAGTCGAATTGATAACCTCCTTTTCTTACAGAAGTCGGATAAAAATAACATTTCTCTATGTTGCTTACTTTGCCGAATTTTCTGCCAGCATTCTCTGCAGTTCTGGAGATTGCCTCCACCTCGTGGAAGTCATAGCCGCGCTTTTGCCTCGACACCAGAACGAAGATATGAACATATTAAATATATAATTTTCTCGAGTGGGAATTGAATCCACAACGTGTCGTTTATAGTCACACTCGCTTAAACCACTGCGCTACAAATGACCTCGTATTTATACATTAACTTGTATTTTACAGCTTTACTACACACGCTACTGGTAGTAAACGCAAGATCAACCGCCAAGACCACGAGCGGACCTAATTGTCAGAGCTTCTCCAAAGGAGTAACTTTTAATGAGTCCCAGGCAGTTGGCGCGTGGCATCTGCTGCACTTCAGGACAGAACAAACGAAGGGTACCGGTGACCCCCACTGTGTGGAGTTCACTAACGTTAGCGAACAGGTAATTTGTCTATGTATAAGAATTTTATTTTTTTAAAGTTAGTGGTTTTTTCAGCTTCACGCTCTATCCCGCACATAATAGGGTAAGCGAGAAGGAACCTGGGAACCTAATGTTAAGATACTCTATTTCTATTAAGGCACTACCGCCGAATTCTGGAGTTATTGCGTGTTGAGTGCCAAAAATCAAAACCTCTCTACGCAGAGTCGCCAAAGCAAGGAAAAGGATATTAATTATTTAATTTCCTCAAGTAGGGATCGAATCTATAAATTTATAATATCACAAAGAACACCAGAATGGAAATAAAAATAACAACCAATAACCAGGAAACAAAAAATATAGCAACTATTTTTAAATCATATTCGTAATCATAATCAAATGTTGTGCTTATTTTTTATTATGTATATTTTCAACACATATTTATGACAGTTTTAATAAAATTTTAGGAAAGAAAAGATCTACAAGATCAAATCGGCAAATACGTAGAGAATCTGAATTGGGAAACTCTTTCTTTAAAAATGCAAATTCCTTGTAAAACCGTTAACTCGAACAAAACAAAAAATTATTATTTAGAAAGATTACAAGATAATGGTTCTTACAGAACACTTCAGATGCCAGCACCTACAGGTATAATTTTATCAACAGTACTCCCTTAATATCTTTTTATTCTGGTTATTTTGAAAAGATAAATATTTAAGTATTTGTGTAAAACATCGGGTATGAATGTACAAAACTAAATAAAAAAAAATCTATTTGAGGCTAAAGATCTCTCTAAAGATCATGTATTAAAATTTTTATGCAATACAGCAATTAGTATATATTGAGGCCAGTCGAGGCGCAGGGGCACAAAGTATGATTGTATAAGCAACTGGTTGGGGATTCAATCCCCACTCGACGGATTATTATTTTTTTTTAAATTTATATTTCCATTTCTTGGCTTTGGTGTCCAGGCAAAGCGCGGCGTTGAGTTCCACCACTCAACACACAATGCCTCCAAAATTCGGTGGTAAATAGGGAAAGGAGTGTCTTTACACTAGATTTTGACTGTGTCTATCTATGTAGAATTTATACAGCTGTAACATTGTTTCGAGATGTAGTACCTACCTACAATTTTCTACAAGACCTCTTCAAAGAGGGTTCAAAGTTCAAATTTTTATACGTTTGATATTTTTTTTAAAGTGCTAAATAACGCTTTAAAAATATTATAAATATTTCTACAACTTTCTATATAGGTAATTTTGTACATACTTATTGGTATTAATTCATCATTTTTCAGCAAAATTAGACTTAGCAGAGTTTCACCGCTACCCGATGCGTTTAAAGATCATCGAAGGCCAGTACCTTGGCATGATGGACTGTCATGAAAAGTTTGTCTTCTTGCTAGGAAGACAACCACCAGAAGGAAAGGAACTTGATGATCGTCTTACAAAAATGATCGAAACGTATTGGCCTGAAGAGTAAAAGTGTGGTACCTATATTATCTATAACTAAAAAAAAATAAATCAGCAACTTCGTTCAATGAGGTCTTCCAAAATTTAAATAAAAATGTTTTGTGTTTACTTTATAAAATTTCTTTACATCACTCTTCATTCTTCTACTTCGATAATACGCTAAAATTGCAAATTTCAAAAACAACTACATGCGATTGCAGCCGCAGCTCTCCGAATTAAATTTCTTCTACAACAGTTCATAAAAAATAAACTATTTTTAACATTTACAAAGTGTTATTCCACACTTAGGAAAGAAAACTACTTATTTAGAAAACGTATAAAAATTTGAACGTAACGGGACTCGAACCCGCGCCTCCTGGACCTCCTGCGCGCTTGCAAGATAAATAAGTTGTAACAAGCGTATAAAACTTTCGACGTAGCTTGATGAGAACGTATAGCTTAGTGGCCAGAGCGCCTGGCCGGTTTCCAGGAGGCGCGGGTTCGAGTCCCGCTATGTTAAAATTTTTATATGTTTTCTAAATAAGTAAAAATAAACTTCTAAAATATAATACAAAAAAAATAGTATAATATTTGAACCATAATCAGCATTATGTATCTTAGCAACGCTTTAAAACAAACAATAAACACTCAAAATAGTCATCATTTGTAGTATTACGTATTCCACGGAGTTAAATGACGCAAATGAGCAATTAAATTGTAATTTTCCCTCTATACATTAAATAAAGAGAAGGGTGTGAATGTAAACTGAGGGTGTGGTATTCAATAGGCCAAAACTATTAACAGTTTTGATTATTTTTAATGTTATTCGAATTCGTATTGTTAAAGATTTTGTGCAGACGTTATATTATAAGTTTAGAGTGAACATTTTCTTTATAAATATACGCTATAGCCAAATAAATAAACTGACAATAAGAAATGACCCAAGCATAAATGCAATAGGTTGTGGATTCGATTCCTGGAGGAAATGAGAATTAAAAAAATAAATTAGCTGCACGCTGTATCCCGCACACACGCACGGTGGGCAGAGGGAACCTAGTGTTAATGTTAAAATATTTGATATTTTCATTTCTTTGATCTGGTGTCGAGGCAAATGACATTGAGTTTCGCTACTCCACTTACACGTAATGTCTCTAGTATTTGGCGGGAAATGGGGAACGAAGTGTCTTAACTCTAGGTGTGCTTACCTCTTTGTTATCCAAAAAATATTATTATTACTTTAAAAAGTGGACACTGCTGTGCTGATTTGCTTTTTTATAATTCATATACTTGTTCAAATCCAAGGTCAGTTATGGTTTCCAGGTTATTAGCGTATCTTTAAGTGCACGAGACGTGATGACTGCAGACTCGAATTTGATTTACCAAAAGTTTATATTGTTATTGTAAGCATTATTGCGAATTTTGTTCGACTCTTTAAAAAAACATGCAAAAGTACAAAAAGTATAATATAATGTGTGTGTATAAGTTAATATAAATAAATTCTATATGCTGAACACAATAACTAAACCAACACTAAATTACCAAATTCACTAACAAATAATAAAACATTTAATTAAATCAAAAATATAACAAAAAAAACAATATAACAATACAAATTATAATAATATTACTAACCAATTACACCATTTCCGGTATACAAGATATGTACAAATATCAAATAATCATAGAATCAAGTGAACCATTGCCTTCCACCCCACCGCAACAGCCCCTAGTACTAAAGCACCACTCAAATTAAGTGTGGCTCGATCAACAGTCATTTTCGGTTACAATTAACCACACATTTGAGTGAAAAGTCAACCACCCACTCCAATTGATTTATTGTGTTCCACGGGTTCCGCTATTGTACCCCGAAACTTTTATTGTATTTAACACGGAGGTAGGTCAGCTGGATGTACTACTGGACTTAAGTTGGTAAGGTAATAATAATTTTAAAAACATACCTACAGTCGAATTGATTAACTCCTTTAATTACGGAAGTCGGTTAAAATAAAATCAGGCTCACGCTGTATCCCGCGGATAACAAGGTAGGCCAGAGACCTAGTATATTTAAGCCAAGTTCTGGCGCAACGCCGTGCGTTGCCTTGAAACCAGATCGAAGAAATGGGAATATAAATTTAAATAAATATTTCATCTCCTCGAGTGGGGATCGAACCCACAACCAGTCGTGTCACACTTTGTGCCCCTAAGCCACGACTGGCCATAAAAAATAATTGAATAATACATTTATTTACGTTTTATCTTTTACGTCAATTATTATAATAGAGTAGACATAGGTAGGTACTCTAAGGAAAATAATTTCTTATATCACCATTATAATTTATCACCAAATCAAAATTGTACTCAAATTTTAAACGAAAAAAAGAAAACTCCTAACCTCACACCTCCACCACCTGTGTCAAACAGAAATCGTTAAAGAATTTCTTATCATCTAACATTAACCACTCAACGTACACCCACAGAGTAACATCACGAGATGTGTAGGAGTGAAATAAAAAGCTTTTTGCGAAACTAAATGATGTCATGAGGCCATCGTGGGGCAGGGGCACAAGAGTGTGACTAGAACGCGACGGTTGCAGGTTCGATTCCCAATCGAGGAAATGAATTATTATTTCTTAATATTTTCATTTCTTCGCTCTAGCACCAAGGCAAAAAGCCCGGTGTTGAGTTTCACCACTCAATACCTCGAAAAATTCGACGGAAAGTGTGTCTTAACAATAGGTTCCCTCTACCTACCCTGTTGTTTGCGGGATACAGCGTGAAGCGTACAGCGTGAAGTGATTTAAATTACGTCATAGTATAAAAAAAATTAAAACATATTTTCTATATTATCAAAACATTTCTTGCTCGCTATATATCCACGTTCCACGGCGTGTGCCGTCAAGGGTGCGTTGTTCATTTGTCTAAACGCAGTACATTTTTGGAGCACCCTCCACGGGGCTGGGAAAGTGTTGCACTTTAGAAAAAGTTAAAACGGATCTCGAGTACTAAAGTGTTCGCCGGCTATACCGCTAACCGCTACTGGCCTTTCCTTTGTTTAAACCTACAATTGATGATTTCACGATTGACAAGTATATAATCAACTTTCAGATATATTTATTTAATAAGTGGTTATTAGTTACATTGTCAACGAAAGTCCTCGTCCTAGTCTTTCGGTTCGTTTTATAAAAGTAATAAATGTATGTTAAAACGCAATATACAATGTAATCTTTTTGTAACTTTTCGAATTATGGTTTCGAGTGTCATTATGTGTCAAGAATTTCACGTAATTACAAAAAACGTCGAGGTCACAGCTCGGGTATTAAAAGTTGGAATCGCTTTGGCCGCTCAAGTAAGCCGATACGAATCTATGAAAGGTGAAAATGTCAAAGCTAGTGTAATTTTCGATTCTTGATGACTTTCGATAAAAACTTTTTCAATTAGAATCCAATTACCGAATCGTATTTTTTTTTTGTTTGTTTTTGCTGGTAAATGGACAATTGTTTTTTTTTGCATGTTTTTGGAAATTTTTAGGGAAACTTTTTATCCCACTTCTATAATATCTTGTAGATATTTCCGTTGATTGTACATTTCACCTTAACTAAATACAAAAAAAGTATATTTACTTTAAGACTATGTGGTGTTCCTTAACATTACTTGCAGTTATCTTTTATATCAATTTCTGAGCTGAGCTAGGTCCTAAATACACATACATAATTAATTTGGAGTTATCAAAAGTGATTTAAGTGCTATTTAAATTTAAAAAGAGGTCAGTCGTGGCGCAGGGTCGAAAGTGGGACCGTAAAATTTAATGGTTGTGGATTCGATCCTCACACGAGGAAATGAATTACTTAAATTTTTATTTCCATTTCTTCGCTCTGTGTTAAGTATTATAACTTAACTTCACGCTTTATCCCTAGCGGGGGTCCTCATGCTTTTTACGTGACCTTCCTCCAGTATCCTTGATACTGTGTTTTCGAAGGTCAACCGAGATCTCCCCCTACCTCTCATCACTCATTCATTCGATTAAATATTATAATACCTTTTTTTCATTATAGATATTCCAAATATAACTTATGTAATGGTAACTACGTAGAACTACAGAACGATATTTATAGCATAACTGTGTAGGTAACAAACTACATAGAACTCGCAATATCGGCGTTTATCGGTATTCAGCAAAATAATTTTAAAAAATTCAACCCTTCCAAAGGGCGGCGTTGAGCTTGAGAATTTGACGGAAAGTGGGTAACGAAGTGTCTTAACACTACGCTTCCTCTGTCTACCACTAGACGCGGGATACAACGAGAAGCTGAAAAAAAAACCTAAAAAAAACCTCAAATCGAACGAAAAAATCGAACTTAGCAAAGCAAAAAAAAATAAACAGCTGTCTCCAACGATTGAAATGATTGAGGCGACGTTTACAACGTACACCTGTAATTATTTGTATGTGTGGAGTTTGCATGTTAATTGCTGGGAGAGTTCCACTTCCACGCAACGGGCGAGGGTGACTTTTTGACTTGTGGGAACCTGCCTGTTGCTAATTAAATTAGACAACTGTTTAATTACAGAGAGAGAGAGAGAGAGAACACCAATTTTTGTTAGCGACTACCTAATTAAAAATATTTGATATTTGAAGAAAATTTTAATTTTTTTTTTACGTTTCAACTGTACAAGTGGCGTGATTTATTTGAAATTGTTAGTAATTATTGTGTAATACTTATTTGCTTAATTAGACACCTAGTATATCTAATTTTGGAGGTGGCTATCAAATTATTTTTAAAATAACTTTATTATAGATACTTTTTTTTTCAAAATTTAATTGTAAAGTAAAAATGTATACTTTGCGTTCGTTAGATGTTATATATGAAATAAGTAATTATAGATACTTTTTAATTAAAGATTTTTTTAAAAATATGTTCTCTCTCATCGCCATTTATATAATTACAACAGACTTATGTGTTTATGATTCCTGCTCCTTCAAAAGAATTTAGAAAATATATATAATATACCCTATATTATATTTTTTTTTTAAATGTGAACATCGTCTTTCATTTCCAAATAAAAAACAGAAAACCAAAATTAATTATAACCAAAAAACAAAATTAAATTCTCACACACATATTTCAAACCAATGTATTTAATGAACTACGTTTAACCGACTGCGTATTTTTTTTGTACTTAAATATTTTTATTTCAATTTACAACAATTTAGAGTACTAAAAAAAACGCGTAAATTCACTTTAAAATGTTTTTAAATATAATTAAAATCTTATTGTGATTTTAATTATATTTAAAAAAATCTGCTTCACGCTGTATTCTGCACACAGCAGGGTAGACAGAGGGAACATAGTGTAGACACTCCGTTCCCAACTTTCTGCCGAGTTCTGGGGGCATTGGGTGTTGAGTGGTAGAACTCGACGCCGCGCTTAAGCTATAAATTTAAGTAAATATTTCAATTTCATCAAGTGGGTCAAATGATGTAAAATATTAAAATATTTTTTTAATTTAAAATAATAAGACTAAAGTTTCTGTTTCTCCTTCTTTTCTGAAATAAATCAAAAATAAAAAAAGACGTATTCTTAACTAGCGGTACAACGTCCAACTAAAAACGTAAAAATTGTGAGCTTGATTCCCACTTATAAGAATGAATTAATTTCAATTTCTCGTTCTTGCAATAAGACAAAGTGCGGTGTTAAGTTCGGTCACCGAAGATGCAACGTCTTGAAAATCAAGTGGGAAGGGACAAACGTAGTGTCTTAACACTACACTCCTGCCTATCCTGCCATGCGAGATACAGCGTGAAACTAAAAAATACTTAACTAAGAAATTTGCATAGAACTAGCAATTTAATACACGGTAGGATACGGAAAATGTGTTACCAAATGATTTATGCACGAAATTACACCTATTAACTTTATTAGCCCTATAGGAGGAAGTAAATCGTTTGTTAGGCAGTAGGAAACCTCGATTAATGTAAGAACAGTTAATGTAGTGAAGAATGGCCGCAATTCGGTTTACCGTTACGCAGGTACTTATATTTCAAATTAGATATTTATAATTCTACGCTATAATCTATATACTTTTTTATCAGCTTCACGCTGTATCCCGCACACAGCAGGGTAGGCAGACAGAACCTAGTGTTAGGATACTCCGTTCCCCACTTTCTGCCGAATTCTGGAGGCATTGCGTGTTGATTGGCAGAACTCAACGCCGCGCTTTGCCTCGATACCAGAGTGAAGAAATGGAAATATAAATTTAAGCAAATAATTCATCTCCTCGAGTGGGGATCGAACCCACAAACAGTCGGTTTTAAAGTCACACCTCGTGCCGCTTAACACGCTATGCCTCCAGAATTCGAATGTGAAAAATTACTAAATTTCTTAAATTGCTGTTTTGAACTACTAATAAGGATAGTTTTAGATTACATACACTTTAAAAAAACTAAGCATAAATAACATTTTATTTTTAATTTAAAAAAAAGACTTCTTGGTACTTCAAAAGAGCGATAAAAATATTTGTGATTTTTCACTTCCGATACTTTACCTAGAGACCATCGATGTAAAAATTAAACATCTGGGACATCTGATGAAGAACTATAAAGTATAAATGGCACCATAGCTACTATAAAAATAAATAAAAATCATTCAAAATTGATGAGGTCATCGTGGTACAGTAGGACTAAGTTGGACTGTCACTGCGATGGTCGTGAATTCGATCTCCTGTCAGGCCTGTAATTATATTGAAATGTTTATAGGGCCGCTCCCGTAACACAAAGCATGAAACTGAGGTGCAAGTTCAACACGCAGTAACTCTGAACTCTACGTTCTTTGCTTAATTTCTTAATCTATACCTATAGTATAGATATTGTAGAATCAATTTTATTTTTATACATATCATAACACATTATTTAATAAGCTTCAAAACAAAACCTAAGCCATTTCAAACGACCAAGAAACGTATCCCAAACACATTTCCGCCGCCAATTTCGGTAATAGCATATGAATTACAATCTATAGAGTAACAAGCCGAGACTAAGTGCGCGCCCAAATAGACTCCTCACTTACATACATGTCTAACATCATTAAGAGAACGCACGAAGGCGATATAAGAACGGGCCACCGAATAATTTAATATTAGAAATGATTGATACAAGAATCGCGGGTAATCAGAGTCGTGCGGTAACCATTAGGCGAAGCGAAGCGACAGAGGACCCAGCAATTGTTCGAGCGACCGACGATTTAATCAAGATTCACTTCCTAATACCCTCTTCTCTTCATTAAATCGTAATAACGGTTTTTGTTTTTGTGTTCGGAGTACGGGGCGTGGTGGTAGATTAATGCTCGATGTATATATTATTTAAACCAAAGAAATAATATCAGCTACATCCATTAACAATGGGTTTAATGTAAAATAAGTTTTAAATTATTATTACGTTTCTTGATTTTCTATAAGTCGGTTTTTTTTTCGAACTTGAGGTTAATGGTGTAGGTCCTGTTGTATTTTAGAGCTACATCAGGTGGGGAGGGAAAAGGGTCTTGAGTTGCAGCCGTCGATCAAGCTGGAACTCTATAAATACTTTGTTACCTATAGTATATATATATCAGCTTCACGCTAGTGTTAAAACTAGTGTTAAAACATTCCGTTCCCCTCTTTCTGCCGAATTCTGGAGGCATTATGTGTTGAGTGGCAGAACTCAACGCCGCGATACGCGTCGACACCAGAACGAGGAAATGAAATATAAATTTAAGTAACTATTTGATCTCCTTGAGTGGCAATCGGAACCACAACCAGTCGGTTTTACAGTCACACTTTGTGAGCCTGCGCCACGACTGGCCTCAACCTATAGTACTCACTTACCTATAGCTTACCTACCTATCTTACCTATAATATTTCATTAACTATAGTATTTTCTTACCTATAGTACCATCAGCTCCACAGTACATTTTTTTTTTAATACGTTTGCCTTTAAAAGATAACATTGATTGATTATTTGCGATATACAACAAGTATCTATACATATAGGTATATATCTATATTAAAATTATTCAATCAACATCTGATTTCCTATAATAATAATATAAAGGTATGGTTTATTCAAGAATATTACAATAACAGTGCCTATAATGATGTTAATGTATGGCATTAGACATTGTTGATAATCACGACGCAGAATTATGCAATTATATCAGAAATATAGAATAAATAAAAGCTATATTTTACAAAAATTATTTAAAAGTTTTAAGTTGTTAAAAGAGTACAAGGTCTTCTCAGCTCCATCCCCCAGGAGTAAATTGACTTAATGCTAACTTAATAATATTATATTTTTTTAGATATATAAAATTGTTGGAGGCCAGTCGTGGCGCAGCGGCACAAAGTGTGACTATAAAACTGACTGGTTGTGGGTCCGATCCCCACTCGAGGAGATGAAATATTTACTTAAATTTATATTTCCATTTTTTCGCTCTTGTGTTGAGGACAAGCGCGGCTTTGAGTTCTGGCACTCAACACGCAATGAATCTAGAATTCGGCAGAAAGTGGGGAATGGAGTGTCTTGACATTTTGTTCCCTCTGCCTACCCTGCTGTGTGCGCGATACAGCGTGAAGCTGATTTATTTTATATATAAAATGATATTCAAAACTAAATATAAAATCTAATCTATAGTTTATAAGATTGTTGATTTGTAATATAATTAGTTACTTAATAGTTGTTATAGTTAATAAGCTGAGAAAAATTAGCTTGTTTTCGGAAACGTTTTCACATTGTTAACGGCTCTCCATGTGTCATGCGATACAACAATTAGTAGCGAGGGGTCCCGCCGATAGAGTCCATTAATGTAACGATACATTATACTTACATATTAGTAAAACCACCCAGCGCTTATATTAGAGTGTAAGTGGCATTTGATTTATATTATTGATTGTAGGATTAAGTGTAAAATGGATATATAGAGATAAAGATTCTGATTAAACTGTTGTTGTTCACATCTCACATTTTCCACTGATTAGCGTTGCCAGTTATTGACAAGAGATTTTACGTGATCTTCCTCCAGTATCTTTGATACTGTGTTTTCGGATGTCAACCGAGGTCTCTCCTTACCTCTTTTAGCTCTCACTTCTCACTCATTCGTTTGACGTGCCTTAACCAGCTGAGCACATTCTTCTTGGTTAGTACCTGCCATTCTGTGTGTCTTTTCATTGCGGATTCACATTCATAGGTGGAGATCCCATCGCTTAAAACTGTAGGGATCAGATTTTCTAATGAAACTTATATTTAAGAATGATACATGATAGCAGAATAGATTACACTAGGGTTGCCTAAAAGAATCCTGCCGCAATCACCTTTAATTAATGTTTTTCGTAACTCGTTTTTGGAGAAAATTGCACTCATATGTTTTTTATGTGAATCGCACATCATTTGAAAGAAAATCGCATAAGGAATTGGAAAAACAATGGTTGCCAGCTCTCAGTCTGCCGCAAGTCCAGGGTTGCCTGGTTTAAAGAGGTCAGTTAATGTTAATATTTGCACTTATGTGTTTTTTTAATGAATTATATATCAAATTA
>JAATLQ010032092.1:142653-155675 GCA_013421005.1 Heliconius erato x Heliconius himera | reverse complement strand
TGCATAGCAATGAATGCTAGAATCCTCTAACATGTCATTGATATGCAGAAGAAACAGCGTAGGGGACAGCACGCAGCCTTGGGGAACGCCAGCGTTCACGGGCATATTTTTAGAGCAAAAACCGTCGACAGCGACCTTGATGCTGCGCCCAGTGAGAAAGCTGGCGATCCACTTGCATAAATTCTCGGGAAGCCCATAGGATGGAAGTTTAGCCAGGAGCGCCTCATGCCACACTCGATACTTCCAGGCCTTTCGAGGCCTTCGCCATGTCCAAACTAACTGCCAGGCCCTCTCCCTTGCTTTCAATAGCCGCAGCCCAGCGATGGGTAAGGTAAACCAGAAGATCACCGGTTGAGCGACCATGGCGGAAGCCATATTGTCGGTCATTAATCAATCGCCAGCTAGCATCGACACACTAGATTTTCTCTGAACTAGTACGGTAGTACTAAAAAATCTGGAAACTATACATTTGAGGTTAAATTCTAAAAAATAATAGCCTTAAAAGAGAAGCAAAATTTGGTATTACAGCCACTACCTCAAGTTAGGAATTGATGAAAGGGCTCTGGCTAAGTTAAGCTTGAATTTCAGAAGAAGCTCAAGATCTCCAACTTCTGTACGTAAGTCTCGAAGGGCGAGCCCGACTCGCGCTTGTCTAATTTTTTAATTGTATTTATTTGCTCCAGCACTCACTCCGTCCCATCAAATTAAGACTGTAACAATTATAATTAATAAAAACAAAATTAAAACCCTTCATTTCGTTTCCATCAGGTCCAAAATAGATACACAAAAACAGCTTCACATTTAAATAAGAAATAAATTCGTTCAATACTCCAAAAATAGGTATAAAACATTCATAAAAGCAACGCAATCGCAATCCCGCGACCAGCGTGCTCTGTGCGAAACGCAGACATAAAAAAATCATGGCCGCTTTTAATCACATGTGTGGTACATTTTTTTTTTCTGTGCATATATTGCACAATGTTTAAATATTTAAATAGTACTGTGAAATTGAAATCCTTTAGTAGCTTAAAGTAGGAAAAAATGTGTGAACGCTAGTGTGTTGCCATTGTTTGTGCTTAGCTTAATCTATATTATAAAAGTGTAGGTGGTTTGGTTGAACACGTTAATCTTTATCAGCTTCACGCTGTATCCCGCACACTGCAGGGTAGGCAGAGGGAATCTAGTCTTAAGATACTCCGTTCCACACTTTCTGCCAAATTCTGGAGGCATTGCGTGTTGAGTGGCAGAACTCAACACTACGCTTGTCCTCGACACTAGAGCGAAGAAATGGAAATATACATTTAAGTAATCTTCTCGAGTGGGGATGGAACCCACAACCAGTGGGTTTTACAGTTACACCTTATGCCCCTGCGCCACGACTGGCCTCAACCGAAATCAAAATAATCTAAGAAGCTACTAAATCTAATTTATTTTTCAACTTCGTTCGCTTCGCATTGCATGTTAAGTGGCGGAACTCAACGCCGGGCTTGTGCCTTGGTGCCACAGAAAAGAAATGATAATATAAATAAATAACAATTTATTCCCTCAAGTGGGGATCGAACCCACAACCGTCCTGGCCCCTGTGCCACGATAGACTCGTAAGTCGTAACTACTAATTTAAATTAAAAAAAAATTTATTAAATAATCAATTTATTAAGGAAGATAGGGCTATATTATATCATCATTATATCAATCGTTTCAATGTCACCCACAGTGGGTCACTATCGGTTAAAGTCATCTCGGTTATTTAATAGTGTCACGTGTCAAACACACCTCTTATTTATTTCCGTTAGACCACGAGTACGAATCCAGTAGTAAAAGGATCTTTTACATTTTTGATCACCTGTTTATTTATATTTTTAATTTATTATTTTTCAAAACAACATTTAAAAATATATATTTTTTTCTATATTTTCTATATGCGAACATTACTCAAAATATTATAATTATGTTCATATTATTATTTATAATAATCTAGCACTTGTAAAAATAAACTTTTAAAATTTCATATACTAAAATTTCATATACTTATTATATTTAACTTAAAATATATACCATTATTTATATTTAGAGGCTGGTCGTGGCGCAGGGGCACAAAGTGCGACTGTAAAACCAACTAGTTGTGGGCTCTATCCCCAGTCAAGAAGATGAAATATTTACTTAAATTTATATTTCCATTTTTTCACTCTGGTGTCGAGGCAAAAGAACGTAGTGTCTTAACACTAGGTTTCCTCTGCGTGAAACTGATTTACTTATTTTTTATATATCATTATATACAAATTACTATTTATAATTTTCAACAATATATGCTTAAAATAATTAAAAAATCTGACATTTCCCTAAATTCGGAATTCTCTAAATTCCGACAGTTCTTATTCAACTAGTAAAAATAAAATTACCACCCTCTTTAATTTAATTATCTACAAAACCTTGTACAAACAGCAACCAAAGCAGGTGATATTATAATATAACCGTTGCTTATAAACGAGCATAAACAAAAATGTCACCATTAAATCATACTTTTTCAAAGACAGTGGTTGAAAAAAAAAACAACTGTGTTTAAATTTAATTAAATCGGTTAACCTTTTTATATATTATCGCGTAAGCACAGCTTTTAGGCGGCCATCGTGATAAGATCAGGTTAACCTATAGATTGTACCTTGTAATATAATAGAAAATTAAGTCTAATGATTGGGGAAGGCGGCAGGTGAAATGGAACCTGTTAAGTATTATTAGGATACCCTCGAACTAATCAACTTTGTAACGACGCGTCGTTTAAGTAAATTCTACTTATTAAGATAAGGACCAGTCAATAAAAATGATGATACAATATATAAATAACCAAATGACAATTTTTAATTTGACGTTTTATTGTTTTTTTTTAATGAATATTTGTAAAGTTTATTTTTAATAGCCTATATTATGTAGTAAGTATATGTACCTATAAAGAATTTGATACATTTTTTTTTAAGTTTCATCAAGTATCCCACAAATATCGGGGAAGACAGAGGGAACCTAGTATAGTAAGACACTCCCTTTCCTTTAAGACACTTCCGTTCCCCCACTTTCCGCCGAATTCTGGTGGCATTGCGCATTAAGTGGCTGAACTTAACGTCGCGCTCAGCCTCGACACCAGAGCGATGAAATAAAAATATTCAATATTTTATTTCCTCTAATGAGAATCGAACTCACAACCTATCGCGTTTACAGGCACACGCATGTGCCCATGAGCCGCGACTGGTGGCCCCATAAGTGTAATCACGTCATACATTATATAAAAAAATAATAGGCAGATAACAATTTAACATCAAAACAGTACAAACACTCATCCAAAAGTAAATGATTTAACATGACATAATTAAAAGAAAACAATCACTTTAACAACGCAACATCTGCCGTATTACACGCATCCCAACAACGCGCGCCCTTCAACTCCGCGGAATTAAACTCAGCCGAAAAACAAACATTTCTTGATTGAGTCGCCTCGGAACCAGTTTTCGCGACTATTCAAGGAGGGGAACGAATTGGGAACATAAAATGTAGGGTAGTTCTGAATGGTCAGTTAATTGTATCAATAAATCACTATGAACAATCGTTAGTACTGTGTGTAATTTTAATTTCTACTGGACAACAGATGGGGTTGTGCGTTCTTTTTTTAAATATTTAAATACAAACAAAGTACGGGTGCTCGAAAGTTTTTTTTGTACTGTCATCATATATTACACGGTATTCAATTTTTTTTGCTGGGTTTTGACTCGTGCCGGTAAACGAGATTAATAATTGGAGTATTCATTATTTAATTTTTGAAAGCACGGTTTTGTAATTTTTGGTCGAAATTTAAATTGTTTTGTATACTCATCTATCGCTTTTTGGGGGTTTTATTTGAAAATGAATGTTTGTTGTTAATAATTTATAATAATATTCATTAAAAATATTATTTAAACCGAGTACAATACTTAATAAAATGTTGAAACATTACATAAATTAAAAATGTGTAAAATTATATTTGTTTAAGTTTTTCGTTAATTATGTAGGTAATTAATTTGTCTCAGTACAAAGTTCATAACAACTTATTTGAAGATTTTACTAGAAAAGAACGTATATGTCATCATTTATTAGATTAATATGCCATAATTATATTAATATGCTATAATTTATGTTTATACATAGCTTAAAAAGGAATTTTTACTTTATAAATTGTAACCTATACTCACTGACACGGCAAACAATATAATATATTTTCATTAGGCTCCATCTTGTTAGGAGTCTAACGAAAGGAACGAAATAGAACTTACTATTATATTATACAGATGTGTTATCTTCTGATATATAGAACGATAAATAAATAAGGATATTTAGAATACCTAAATGTCCTTATTGATTTATTATTCTCAATAATGCTTCGGAGCAATCAAAATCTACTAAAAAAATATTATTTATATTATACAATCTGTCTCTTTACTTTTTTACGCTTAATCTAAAATAATAGGCGTGGTCGTGCTAAATCATTAAAGTTTTACTTAGAACATTTGTTTATTATTAATTGTAACCGTTTACACATTATTTTCACTTATGAAGTCAGAAATTATATACGAATAAGTAGAAATACCTAAGTTTCATTACTTAATTTTAAGTAACAAACCCTTAGTTATTGATTGCGTTATCACAGAAATAATATTAAAATATTTTGGATAATCGTATCAAAAAAATGTATGTAACTATTTAAAAGTATTCCAATTTAACTGCTGTATCATATAACATATATAGTATAAAACAAATTCCAAAAAGTATTCCACGCCATCTATCGCCTATTCAACAAACTACTATATCCTAGCACTATTCACCACATCATATCCATGCCATCTATCGACAATTAGAAGACCAACGTCGCCCCAATACTTATAATAGTTCATCTTTTCTCCGCCAGGCGGCAGCACGTGACGGCGCCGTGGAGCTCCACCACCACGGGTAGCGCACGCGCGCAACATGAACTGTTTGAACTGCTGGAGAGGGTGCAGTGTTCCCGGTTAGACGACCAGAGGGCAGTGCTACCTCCGTATTTCTCTCAGGTAAGTTAAATTTGTAAATTATTATTTTTTCTGTGTAAAAAAAAAGCTTATAAAAGAGTTTTTTTAATAGATTAATAAAATTTGTTTTTAGTAGAATATAATATTAAATGATGCGAAAATTTAACGGATTGAGGGAATGGAGATAAACATAAAAAATCTAGATCTATAGAGAGTCTTCTTCTATCTAATAAAATCTTTGATTTTCACGATTATTACATATACTATATTACAGGTGTGACTTGAGGACTACTGTAAAGTACTTACTAAGACAACGTATAAAAATTTTTACACTTTAAAAATGTTTAAAAATACTGCTCTAAAGTGTTCGACACATCGTATTTCCAAAAATGCGTAATACAAATTCGGTTTAATAGTTTAATATTTTTTTTTATCTAAATTAAATTGATCATTCTTGTAGGATTGAATTATAAATAACAATAATATTTTATCCTAAGATTTGAACTTAAACCATCTAGATCCGTGAGACCCATCCTAACTGTACCACAATAGAATTAAGCCTTTCTTTTACCTCATTTCTAATTTCCATACAAAATGTTACCTACTTATACCAAGCCGTTACTAAAAAAACAATTAAAGACTATTCGGTCACTAACAGATTTTCCACAAAGATGTAACGACCGTTCAGAGTTCAACAGTTATTCGTTCGTTAGAAAATAATCAGCGGAAATGGTAAGATGGGGGGTGGGAAGCGAAGTGTGACCATATTATTTTGTAAGGCGTCACGCCCTGTGGCTGTGGACTGTAGACGGTAGGCCCTTCTCTGAGTTACCTACCTGTTGATCGCTTTTTGCGTTACCAAGAAAGTTTAAACCTTGTAATCACTTCATATTTTTTTAAGTTATGCAATTTGCGTGTAGAGCAAGTAAAAAAGAACGATATTTCATTTTTTTCCTAACCTTTTCATGAAAAAAGGAATCCTTATAAGATCACTTCACGTCCGTCTCTCTGTCTGTCTGTTAAGAACCTTTATCTCAGAAACGCTTGGATATGTCGAGTTGAAATTCAAACCATATACTCAGATATACGGCCCCATGATTTCCTGAAAAAAATGTATTTCTACATTTACATAAAAAATATATGGCCGTTTATATCGCAAAAAACGCGTATTTCGACACTATAAATGGAATTGATGATTTATAGTGTACATGCGGTTGACCTAGAATTATGATATTTGGCAGCTAGTATCTACAGGTTCCGTACAAAAACTCCAATTTTTGTACGGAATCCTCAGTGAGCGAACCCGACTCGTGCTTGTCCAGTTTTTTGCTTGCGAATTGAGTAGGGGAACTTGACGCCGCGCTTTGCCTTATTACCAGAAGGAAGAAATAAAAACTTTAATAAACAATAATTCATTCCAATCGAACCCACAACTGTTGTGTTTACAGATACACGTATCTGCTATTTCGCCACAACGGCCTTTCTATCTAATCTTAGAAAATTTTAATATGCATAAAAAAAATCTGGAATAAAAAAAAATAAATATATAAGTTAAAACTAAAAAAGATCTATTTTCTCAGCTAAAATCTACTACCCGTACATCAATCATTCAAAATATTATAGTTATATATGGAAATGTGAAACGTAATTGGTTTAGTTTGTTGTACTCTGACATACTTCATGTTCAAGCTTCTTTGACACACCAAATTGAATTATTTTGTATGGATCTAAGAGTTTTAGTTATTAATATTATTTCACCCTAAAGAAATTTCGGCAGAAATTAGGGAACAAGGTGTCTTAACACTAGGTTCCCTTTGCCTACCCTATTTTGTGCAGGATACAGCGTGAAGCTGAAAAAATAAAAAAAAAACTTATTATACATTGTGCAGTTTGGTTTTCTTATTTATATAGATATACGCTAAAAGTAAAATATATTTTTTTACTTTATTAGGACTGTATCGCAACATTTCGTAACTAAAAAAAATAACTAAACTATTTTTATTATTATTTTTATTGTACAATAACTAATGAAACAAAAAACATATAACAGCGCCCTGCAATATGTTTATTTTATATAGAGAGAACCTAGTGTTGAGACACTCATCTCCATACTCCATATTATAGATGATTAATTAATTGTAAAGGTGCTTTAAAAGCTATTTACAATGACTTATCATCTTTGTGATATTATTCTGTTTAATTTGTATAAAACTCAAAAGTTGTTAACATTTACATTTTTTTAACGAATTTTTTTAAGTAATATCTTTCTCGCTTTAAGTAGTACCTAACCAGTACCTATAATTATCCATTTTATTTTTATCAGCTTCACGCTGTATCCCGCACACAGCATTGTAGACAGAGGGAACCTAGTATTAAGACACTAAGTTCCCCACTTTCTGCCGAATTCTGGAGGCATTGCGTGTTGAGTGGCAAAACTCAACGCCGCGCTTAACCTCGACACCAGAGCGAAGAAATGGAAATATACATTTTAGTAAATATTTCATCTCCTCGAGTGGGGATCGAACCCACAACCAGTCGGTTTTACAGTCACACTTCGTGCTGCTGCGCCACGACTGGCCTCAATTAATTATAATTATCCATCGCGCTCAAAAAATAAAGAAAGAAATTAAAATCTTCCCCATTTATATTTACATTTAATTTTTATTTCATAAATACTAGTAGCTACTAGTGGTTCATAAAAATTATGAACAAAGATTTAATTTCCACCTTATTAAGTATTCACCCTTCGTGGTTTTACTCACCGTTTTCTCTAACAGGCCAATATTTAAGTAACAGAATTAATTATAATAAAATTTTAGGTACAATTAATTTTATTTTATTAAAATTTAGATTTGATAAAAATCTGTTAATAGTAGGTGTTTTATTAAGCCAAGTTTGTACCAGCGTATGTTTTAGGCGTAGGTTTACTTTTTTATATGTATATCTTATTTATTCTTTTGCTTTTAAAATATTTTTGCCATTTTTATTGCATAATTCATATAAATGCACAGCCGAATTTAAAAATCAGCTTCTCGCTGTATCCCGCACACAGCAGGGTAGGCAGAAGGAACCTAGCGTTAATACACTCCGCTCCCCATTTTCTGTCAAATTCTGAAGACATTGCGTGTTGAGTGGCAGAACTCAACGCCGCGCTTTGCCTCGACACCAGAGCGAAGAAATGGAAATATAAATTTAAGTAAATATTTCATCTCCTCGAGTGGGGATCGAACCCACAACCAGTCGATTTTACAGTCACAGTTTGTACCCCTGCGTTGCAGTTTGTACCCCTGCATTTTGCTGAAAAATAAGATGGTACTAAAATTTAATTTATAACTATTTATTTGTACCTTAAATTATAATTACTATACTATCGTTTTTACAAGAAACCTATATGTTATTTGACGCGACGGTTGTAGGTTCGATTCCTATGCGAGTAAATGAATAATATAATATTTTCATTTTCGGTCCCTGGCAACAAGGCAGAGCGCGGTGTTGAGTTAAGTTGCTATCGGAAAGTGGCGTTCGAAGTGTTTTAACATTAGGTTCCATTTGCATATCCTGCTAAATTTTGAATACCATGTAGTCACGTCTCACCATCTGGGTGAAAATATTAACATTTCTATATTTATAAGAATTTAAAAAGATTTAAAATTGTCTTGGAGCGGAAGCTTTCATTAGGGATTGACTATCCTTTGTTCGGGCGTTTCGAAGAAATTCCTGTGAACCGACGCGGTAATAAATAACAAATAGTTCAGCGTTGAAAGAAATATTAGAAATCGTGAACTAGATCCATCCATTGCTTATATTAAAAAGAGTACGTGTCTCATATGATTTTGATATTTTTTATTGTTAATATTATATAGACGATAAAATATTGCCTTTTTTATAAATAAATAAATGTATCGTATTTTCTTTTATTAATCAACTATGAATAATTATTGAAAACGGAAGTGTCTTAAAGGGATCGCAGCGTCTTAACACTCGGTCCCACGTTCTCTTTACCTAACCTGGTATATGCGGGATACAGCGTGAAATATAAAATAAATAAATCAGCTTTTCGCTGTATCCCGCACACAGCAGTGTTAACACACTCCGTTCCCCACTTTCAACCGAATCTGGAGGCATTACATGTTAAATGGCGAAACTCAACTCCGCGCTTTGCCTTGACACCAGTGCAAAGAATCGGAAATATAAATTAAATCAATATTTTATTATTTCGAATAAAAAAAAAATAAATTATCTGCAACGATAATGAATGAAAAAAATCTCGATCAAATAACGCGTAGTGCATTCGTCAAAGCATTACTTACCTTTTTCCCATATAAATTAATATATTATATTACAAGATATTTTAATATATTTAATTAATTGTTGTCTTTAATAAAAGGAAACGGAAAATAACAAATAATATTATCTATGTTACATTGTTTATACGACGTGCCTATATCTATAGACGGTGCTGACAGGAAAATCATTTGAAGCTGTCCTTATTTATACAGTTACAATTGATTTACAAGGAATATATTATATACATATTATTAAAGTAATTAATTCAAAAACTTAAAAATCATATAATATCTATGATTTTTAACATTTTTAAAGTGTTATTCCACACTTAGGAAAGAAAAATACTTATTTAGAAAACGTATAAAAATTTGAACGAAGCGGAACTCGAACCCGCGCCTCCTGGAAACCGACCAGGCGCTCTGACCACTTATACCATACGTTCTCATCAGGCGTACGTCGGAAATTTTTATACGTTTTCTAAATAAGTATATATCAATGATTGTCTATGATTTTGTAATTAAATTTTTAGAAAATATTTTACTAATGTTTAATTTTTGCCTAAAAATATAACTTGGCAAGACTTGATCGCAGGACTTAGTTTTTCACTTTCAACAAGAATTAGAGAAATTGGTGTTAAGTGGTTAAGTGGCAGAACTTAACAAACGCAATTCCGTCTTGCACGAACAGACCAGTGAAATGAAAACCGTTCTTTACTTTAGTGGAGCATCGAACCCGCAACCATCACATATATAAAATATAGTCTTATATTTTTACTGAATAGTTTAATATGTACCATCGATCGATTCCCTATATATGTACAGACATGGTGAACTACCGCTTTTAATAAATGCTATGGATACTCTCCAGCCGTCCCCGAGGTACTGTAGGCCATAGCGAAAATAAACGTGGGATACTTTGAAGTCATATATCAACCTTTTAAATAACATTTATGTATATTACAAGTCTTTATTTAGTTTTATTTGTCTCGATTTTTGATTATTTATTTGTTTGTTTTTTTTATATATAAATATTAAAGAGATTGCTCACTAATTATAATTTAATATATTTATATGAGTATATTGACGAAGGAAACTCGGCCAAGTGCGAATTGAACACCTCCACCGAGGAATACGTATCTATTTCAGGATTGCTTTGCGATCCTAGATCATGGTATTTGTTATCAATATCAGCTTAATACGTTCCCGCAGTCTTGAGATGATGGTCATGACAGACGGTTACACATACATACAGACAGACTGACAAAAAAGTGTGCCTATAAGGGTTTGGTAAGAGAGGTAGGAAGAGACCTCGGTTGACATTCGAAACACAGTATCAAAAATACTGGAGGAAGGTCACGTAAAAAGTGTGAGGACCCCCCGAAGGGCATGTATGAAGAGGTTTTATAATGTTCAATTTTTTTTCCTTTTGAGATACGGTGCCCTAAACACAAATTTCTTATAGTACAATAATAAATAGTTATTTTATTTATATTGAACGTATTTAAAAGGACCAAAACAAAGGTGACCAAAGGATATAAACACACCTCAGTACTTAACTACTTACCCATCTTCCGGCCATGGAAAAGTAAAAGTTCACCTGATTACAATATACTGACCTCGTTGTGCGTGCTCGTAATGTCACTTCCATTCCCTTTTACTTTTATGGAGCAAATCTTTTTTTTTATGGACATCACTAATTTGGAAAATGTTCATCGATTTTATTCATAAAGTGTTTTTGAAGTTATTGGATGCTCGTGTGTTATGTATTTAACGGTGCTTCGTTGTTTTTTCGATATAAATTTTGAGCAAGTAAGTTTTTTTTCTTTTTTTTACTTAATCTTTTATCTATTTCAACTTTACGCTTCTTTTGCTACAAAGATTCGACTATAATTCGTTCTCTTTTTTCCCCCGAATTTTATATATTGCGTGTCCAAAAACGAAATTAAATGCTGGGCTCTGTCTTATTAGATTAAAAGAAATAGATATAATCAATGAGCGCATATAGCCGGGTAGGCAGAGGGAACCTAGTGTTAAGACACTCCGTTCCCCACATTCTGCCGAATTCTGGAGGCATTGCGTGTTGAGTGGCAAGACTCAACGCCGCGCTTTGTCTCGATACTAGAGAGAAGAAATGGAAATATACATTTAAGTAAATATTTCATCTCCTCGAGTGGGGATAGAACCCACAACTAGTCGGTTTTACAGTCACACTTTGTGCCCCTGCGCCACGACTGGTCTCGATATAATTTTACTTATACATAACTCCTACAATAGCTTTGGACCCATAACCAATAAGTATTCATTTCTTAAATAACTTTGTTTAAATTTGCTAATGTTTATAATAAACTTTAGAAATATATATTTATCCTCTTTTATATCTTAATAATATGATAGTTGATGCTGTTTTTATTAATTTTAAATATTTTCTTTTAAAGTTTAGATCAATTAAAGGAATAGACTAGGCTATAACATGAGTAAATCTTGAGTACAATAAAACACTCGTTAATTTGCCGTCGTTAAATTGTTTTATATTCATTGTTCTTATATTTAGGAGTTTAAACTTTTAAAGTTTTAAATTGAATTATTTATAGATTAAAAATAAGAGAAGAAATAAAAATATAAATCTCTATCTCTTCTCTATATCTTATAAAATAAGAACGCATTTCGTCTCTGTCTGGCCTTTCTAAGCGATCTTCTTCTAAACCACCCAACTGATTTTGGTGCGGTTTTCACCATTAGGTAGAGTATTTCTCAGGGAAGGTTTATATATAGTTTATTACATGTATATTTTAATGTAATTTGACATAAATATGATAAATGTGCATAAAGTCCTATCCGTTGAGAAACTTTCACGCATGCGCTGCTTTAATGGTAAGTCCTACATGAAAACAATGTACTAAAGTTTTATTCCTCTTAATAAGATCTACAAAAAAGTCAGCGACAGCATATTTGTATCTTCTAAGGATAACATACAGTGAGCATATTTCTGTCTAAAAATAGTAATTTCAATATATTTTTCATTGTGAGGGATGTTTGTCCATAATGGTATCAATCCTTATCCTTTTAAATACTTTATTAATTTTCTACGTTAAACAAAGATAAAATTTGTCCTTTACAGTAATTGGAAATTACGAATAGTTTTAGAGAAAAACGCATTTAATTGTTGACACATCGCGCCGGCTATAAACCGCAGATTTGGCTCATGTTTCGTTTATCCCTTACTCATAAAGCATATAAATAAGTATATTAGTTACGTTGGCCATTTAATGTAGATCATAACTGTCTTTTACTGTTTTTCATTTTAATAAGTACTTTAGAAGTTGTTACAATATCAAAAAATCCTTGCTGCGAAACGGCTCACCACACGCCATGCGTCCCCCCGCGCCCCGCGACGCGTCCGCCGCGCCCGTCTCGCCGCCTGCCTCTGTAGCGAAGTAGACTTAGATGCGATTGTACGTATTGGATAATTTGAGTTTAATGTATTATTTCAGCGCGATATATTTAGTTTCATCTTTTTTCATTAATAGAATAGTAGGTTGTCTTTTGTTTATCATTTCTTTCGTTTAAGTATCCTGTTGTTTATTTTGTTTACTCTTCTTCTGTTCTTTTATTATTATTTTTTACTTTTTTAAACATTTCCTTTTTTAATTTAATTATGCCACGAAAAAGTCGTTCATAGGTCGTAGAACAAGAAATGCAAATAAAAGTC
>JAATLQ010032092.1:92738-142643 GCA_013421005.1 Heliconius erato x Heliconius himera | reverse complement strand
GAGTTTAATGTATTATTTCAGCGCGATATATTTAGTTTCATCTTTTTTCATTAATAGAATAGTAGGTTGTCTTTTGTTTATCATTTCTTTCGTTTAAGTATCCTGTTGTTTATTTTGTTTACTCTTCTTCTGTTCTTTTATTATTATTTTTTACTTTTTTAAACATTTCCTTTTTTAATTTAATTATGCCACGAAAAAGTCGTTCATAGGTCGTAGAACAAGAAATGCAAATAAAAGTCTAACTAATGACAGCGTAGACGAGACGGAAATTAGACGGTAATTTAAATATATTTTCTTATTGTAAGGGATGTGTGTCCATAATGACATTAATCCTTATCCTTTTAAATAAGTTATTAACTTTCTACGTTAAACAAAGATAAACTTTGCTCTTTACAATATTTCGAAATTACAAATAGTTTTAGAGAAAAGCTATATCGACTCATGTTTAACCCTTACTTTCAGTATATATATAAGTATGTTAGTTACCTTTTGGCCATTTAATATAGTTTAAAATGTCGTTTACTGTTTTTCATTTCAATAAGTACTTTAGAAGATTAGTAGCACAGATTTAAAATGACGGTACTAAAAGATTCTTGCTGTGTAACGGCTCGCTGCCCACCACGCGTCCCCCCGCGCCCCGCAACCTTTTGCTTATAAAAATGGATCCGCCGCACCCACCTGCCCCTCTCAAGCAGCCAGGTAATGCTTCCATTTCTTCTGGGACAGAGTACCCTCTTCCCTATCCACCTGGTGTCGCTGTAAAGGCCAATAGGGCTAACAGCATTAACTTCAAGTTCGAAAAAAAAAAACCCACCTGGCTTCTTTCCTCCGGGCATGGGAGGAAGGCCTGGTCATCATGTTGCCCAAGGTTGGGAGGAGCCCGCAGCCTGAGGGATATCGATCTATAACCCTCCTTAGCGCGGTCGCCAAGCTGTTCGAGAAGTTATTCCTTTCACTTTTCCAGTCGCACATGCACCCACGAAGCGAGCGGTTTGGCAAGCCATTCACTCTGGTTATACTACGCCGCAACAGCGATCAACCGAAAGGAGAGTACAATATTGGTCTTCTTCGACGTAGCACACGTATTCGACCGCGTTGGCACCCGGGCCTACTTCATTAAGTGCTCAGAGCCGGCACCCCCCAGCACGTCGCGCATGTCTTTGCCTCCCTGCCTCAGTGACAGGACATTTTACGTGAGAGTTGAGAGTTCGAGGTCTAGCAGCGACTCGATCGCTGCCGTTGTTCCCCAGGGCAGCATTTTATCACCTGCTCTCTACGCACTATACACTGATGACATCACAACGCCAACGAGAAATCCTGCAAGTGAAACGAGAAATCCTGCAAGTGGTCCAGAACCTCATCCTCCGTCGAGTGACGCAGGCGCCATACTAAGTGAGGAACACCATGCATCATCGCAACATAAAAATAGAAAGCCTGGAGGTACACATTGGTCGTCTCGCGTCCAACGCATTCCGCTGCTCCAATGTATCACCTGCACCTAAGGAGCAGCACTCCGTGGTATACCCGGCAGCACGAGGTCAGACGTAAGACTACTTCCGAGGGACTTTTTATTCTCCTCCAAATCCGACTCATGAACCTTAGTCGCTTAAGATGGGCCTCCCTCAGGAAACCGAGGGTCTCTCCTGACTGAGTTGACCGCCTAGATGGCATTTGATAATCCTTTCAATTTCATACTGTGTCAACGCCCAGATGTCGTTCGGAGCTACTACGGAGATGGACGAGAATGCTTTAATTCTGCGCCTGGCTCTATAGCAAAGTTAATTTAGAAGCGATTGCACGTATTTTGGAGTTATCCAATAATTATAATGTATTTCAACGCGACATAGTTGGTTACATCTTTCGTTTAAGTATTTTTGGGTAAGAGAATAGTAGGTAGTCTGTTGTTTATAATTTCTTTCGTTAAGGTTTTCTGTTGTTTATGTCATTTATTTAAGTGTATTTTTTTGAACAATTGGAACATCCTTATTGGAACTACGAAAATGCGGGTTGCATTAAGGTTTAAATAATTTTCACATTAGTAATATTAAGTGTTTTGCAAACATAGGTACATTACATGAATAATTCAGTAGTTAAAGCGGGCGAAGCCGCGAGCGGGTCGCTAGTAAAAAATAATTGATTACTGCCAGTGAGTGTTCACCGAATCGAACCCACAATGCATGCATAACACGCTTAAGTATAAATATACATAACTACTTTATTATTTAACATAATATATTTTTTTTAATTGGCCTAGTGGAACGGTTTAGGTTAGATAATCTAGCCGCTAATCTACAAAGCTAATAGTTTAAGATCCCAGGGCCGCCAGTCTACTAGTCATTTTAGCAAAGCTGAAATTTTGAGTACTATTAGTCTAATATGTACTCACTAACTTGAAAGTTGCCCTTTCAGAGGTAGTTCCATTTAAAGATATATCTCTGTCTGGGAGGATGATTGGGCCATCGGATTGGTCTGGGGGTTATAGGGAGTTTTGAAATAGACCGTAAATAATATATGTAAAATTAAAACTTGCTAGTGTAACGTATTTTGCACGAACTTTAAACAACCTGTAGGATGTCTGGCAGGAATAAAGGCCCATGTAAAGGGTCTGGTAATAGTATTTTTTTTTTTATATTATTCTTAACAACATATATGTGTACCTGAAGTTGGCACTACCTCTGAAGGGGTCCCACTTTCAAGTTAGTAAGTACGCATACCGTCTTACCTTCATATAAGACTATTAATCTTAAAGAAATTAGCTTTGCTAAAATGACGTTGGTCTGGAGGCCCTGTGATCTTAGTCTATAATATACATACAAAAGTATGTCAACTCTACAATCACTATTAATAGAATACCGTGTTAACATAGTTGTTTGTATTTAACTGCTGTACCTATAGGTATTATAAGTTATAGCGATATTTGAACACATTCTTAACTTTACTTCCTACTTATGAGACACTGCACAGGTATGAACTTTTAATTTATATACTTTATCGTTTGTTGAATGTTGACTAACGACGACGTATTATTTTGTTTTGATTTTTTAAGTAAATTTTGATACATATTATATGTATATTTTATATTTTCACGTGATCCATTCATCTTGCATAATACAGATATTTCAATTTTTTAATTTTTAGAGGCCGTCGTGGCGCAGAAACATAAGTATGTGACTGAAACACGATGGTTGTGGGTTCGATCTCCACTCGAGGAAACGAAATATTTATTTAAATTTATATTTCCATTTCTCCTTCCGCTTTCTCTTTCCGTTCTGGTGTCGAGGTAAAGAGCGGCGTTGAATTCCACCACTCAACATGCAATACCTCCCAATTTCAGCGGAAACTGGGGAACGGAGTGTCTTAACACTAGGTTCCCTCTGCCTACCCTGCTATGTGCGGGGTACAGCGTGAAGCTTGATCTTAATTTTTTTTGTATAAACAGAAACCAATGGCGTAATTTTTTAGAAAAGAAAAATATTTTTTTAGAAAAATATATAAAATCACACACTACGTTCAAATTTTTATACGTTCCTAAAAAGTATTATTATAAATAATTTACGTGTTCTACTTGTCCGAAACTCTTTACAAAAATAAAAGAGAACAAAAGAGTTATTTTTACCTATAATATACGCTCTTTTCAATACATCCGATACAAAAGATAGTTATTATATCGTTCAATATAGAAGCATATATAGGTATACTTTTTCAATATGAGTCATGGAATCGCGACAGTGGTTCTCGATTGACCTTGATATGGGAGGCTGGGCCAGCTTGTATTGTATGCTAAAGTTGTTCAGCTATTTGTTTTGTAATTAATATAGGTACCTAAGGTACCTCTCAGGCTTGAGTGTAGGCGTGATATGGCATCTTTGAGTAACATTCAGGTTTCCAGTTTCAAATTAGATATTAGGAAAGAGATAAAGCGAGTCCTTTGTGTATTTGGTTATTACATTTAATATGAAGTTGGTATGTATTTTATGGTAGCGACCCAAAAGACGGCTTCGCCCGCTTAAATTTATTGTTTTAAGACAGCAAAATCATAAATATATATAAATTGTAGTCTATGTGTTTTGTTGATGTATAAGCTTAGTTACTGTGAAATTTCATCAAAATCCATTTAGTAGTTTTTGCGTGAAAGTAAAACAAACATCGCAAACTTTCATATTTATAATATTAATAAGATAGGTTATGTTTATACGTTATTCTTAGACAGCTTAATAAAAAATTAAAAAAAAAGATTTCTTTAAATGAAATAATAATATCAATTAAATAAATAATAATCCCAGCCCAGTCGTGGCGCAGCGGAACGAGGTGTGACTGTAAAACCGACTGGTTGTGGGTTCAATCCCCACTCGAGCAGATGAAACATTTACTTAAATGTATATTTCCATTTCTTCGCTCTAGCGTCGAGGCAAAGCGCGGCGTTGAGTTCTGCCACTCAACACGCAATGCCTCCAGAATTCGGCGGAAAGTGAGAAACAGAGTGTTTTAACACTAGGTTCCCTCTGCCTACCCTGCTGTGTGCGGGATACAGCGTGAAGCTAATTTATTTATTTTTTAAATAATAACAAAAATTATTAATATTTTTATTATTTACTATCGAACTATTAATTATTAATATGCTATTGCAGTAAAAATATTCAACGACCAGAAGATATTGGTGCATCCAATCTATGTATAATTTACAAAATAAGTCACTAGCTATATTGGCGTGAAACCAAATCCACTGCAATGTCTCAATGCCGTCGTTCTTTTTAGACTTACATACTATACTTCTATATATATACTCCGTTTTGAATTATTCTTGGCAGCCACTATGGTAAAACGTACATACTTACATACAAATTTTAACTAAGAAAAAATCAGTTCTCTGTGGACGCGTTCCAAATACCAGTATTTACACATTTAATGCCGAGATTTGTTAT
The DNA here is from genome assembly GCA_013421005.1 of Heliconius erato x Heliconius himera. Taxonomy (NCBI): domain Eukaryota; kingdom Metazoa; phylum Arthropoda; class Insecta; order Lepidoptera; family Nymphalidae; genus Heliconius; species Heliconius erato x Heliconius himera. The sequence continues at coordinate 137,721 of JAATLQ010032092.1, read as the reverse complement.
TTTTAGAGGCCAGTCGTGGCCCAGCACAAACATGTAACTGTAAACGCGGCGGGTTGTGGGTTCGATTCCCATTCGAGGAAATGAAACGTTTAATATTTTAATTTCTTCGCTCTGGTGTTGAGTCAAAACGCGGATCAACGCTGCGCGGCGTTGAATTCCAACAATCTACACGCCTTCAGAATTCGCTGGACGACGGAGAGTCCTAACACTAGAATCTGCCTCGTGAAGCTGAAAAAATATATATTACTTTTCACATTTTAATGTAACACAAACACAAATAAATAAATAAAAAAAAAGAAAACCTTTTAAAACGATGAGTTCCCTGACTACCGTTGTTTTAATTCCAACCCCACGTTATACACCTCAACTGATTGAAAATGAAAACGAGTGATGAAGTTTTTTTTTTTTAATGAATTCAATTTAATTTTTTTTGTAAGTAGGTCATGATGCCAACAATGACATTTGTATAGTGCATACTTTACAAATTAATGAAAGATTTTCTTTCATACATTTTTACTTATTTAGTAATGTTATATTATTTAGTAATTGAGGCCAGTTGTGGCGCAGTGGCACTAGTTGTGACTGTGAACGAGACAGGTTGTGAGTTCGATTCCCGATCGAGATTAAATATTTAATATTTTTTTTGCTCTGGTGTCGAGGCATAACGCGGCGTTGAGCTGCACTATTCAATGCGCAATGCCTCGAAAATTCGGTAGAAAGTTGCCTGCTACATACGGGTTACAGCATAAGGCAGAAAATAATATTTTGTAATTCAGATCATTGTTGGCGGTCGCGGCGCAGAGGCACAAAGTGTGACTGTAAAATCGACTGGTTGTAGGTTCGAACCATACCCGAGAAAATGAAATATTTATTTACATTTATATTTTTATTTCTTCGCTATGATGTCGAGTAAAAGCGCGGCATTGAATTCCGCCACTCAGCACGCAATGCCTCCAGAATTCGGCGGAAAGTGGGGAACGGAGTGTCTTAACTGAAGTAAAGCTGATTTAATTTTAAATTAGGTCATTGTTTAGCTTTGCTTGTTTGAAGGTTGTGATGATTATTCAGAATTGAATGAAATACAATTATGTTTTTATTATTATCGGAAAATTCCTATTATTTTAATTTTATGAAGGCCTGAGGAAGGAAAGGTTTTTTAATATTAACATTATTTATCATTAAAAATAGTGAAGGACCAATCTTAATTATATAAATATAGAACACTGTTTGAAATATATTGTTTATAGATATAATCGTCGAGGCCATCGTGGCGTTGGGGTACTATTAAGAGACTGTAAACGCAACGTACGTAGGTTCGATTCCCATTGGTTCCCTCTGCCTACCCTGCCACATGCGGGATACAGTCTAAAGTAAAAAAAAATATCTATTCAAAAATTTGGTCTCTACCGCTGCATTCTACTTTATGTTTAGTTCTAAAAACGTAAAAAATGCATACATTTCTATTATTATTATAAATCCAGACTTTTCATTTATAAATTTACTATTATTAAAATAAATACAGATACAGAAGCCTAAATATTATTGTAATCTTTTAGTATTATTACTAACACCGCCCAAATTAGTAGGTATAGAGTAGTTGTATACAAAATTTGTATAACAAGTTGTTCAGAGTTACGGATTCCGTTTTACAATTGTGACAAGCTGTTTATGAATATGTTTATATAGTACCTTTGAGATTTTGTAGTATTATAGTACCTTTGCATATAATATGCGACTCTAAACACGATGTTTGTGGGTTTGATTCCAATTCGTACAACGTTTATATGTATATGCGTATTTGCTCTTTGGGGGAAGTGATGTATTTTATATTTTAATTTCCTAGCTCTGGTAACGAGGCAAAGAGCGGCGTTGATTTACGCCACTCATTACGCAGTGCCTCAAGAATTAGGTGGAATGTGGGGAATGGAAGTGTCGTAATCAGGAGCGAAGTAACTTAACACTAGAATCCTAGGTTCCCTCTTCCTGCCCTGCTATGTACTAAGGCCGAATTCCGGAGCAATTGCGTGTTGAGTGACAAAACTCAACGCCGCGCTTTGCCTCGACACCAGAGCGAAGAAATGGAAATATAAATTTAAGTAAATACTTCATCTCCTCGAGTGGGGATCGAACCCACAACCAATCGGTTTTACAGTCACACTTTGTGCCCCTGCGCCACGACTGGTCTCTAATAATAATATTATAATTATTAATAATACTATAAAATCATATATTAATTCTGAATTTTCACTCTAGTCCGTATAAAGACATTGTCATTGGCACAGTATGCAATATAAGCAGCCTAATAAAGAGGCTATGTTAGCGACCGCCAAATGAGGAGTATGTAGTTGCTTGCATAACTGATGTATAGCTTATGTAATCACGTCTTAGAATAGGACGATTTTATTTTTATAATAAAAAAAATCAGCTTCACGCTGTATCCCGCACATTGCAGGGTAGGCAGAGAGAACTTTGTGTTAAGATACTCCGTTTCCCACTTACTGTGAAATCTGGAAGTATTGCGTGTTGAGTGCTCCACACCAGAGCGAAGAAGTGGAAATATAAATTTAAGTATATAAATATTTCATTTCCTCGAGTGGGGATCGAACCCACAACCAGTCGGTTTACAGTCACACTTTGTGCCGCTGCGCCACGGCTGGCCTCAATTTATTTTATTTTTATAATCAAAAAAATCTTTCTAGATTGTATGTTTAGGCCTCTTTACTCTTAAGCTCAATCTCTGTAATCGAATCCCTTCTATTCCAATCTAAAATTCTATGACATAACGAACTAAACGCCGCGTTTAACCAGAGAAATAAAAATAATTCATTTTCACAAGTAAATTTATACATCAGTCAATGTGATCGAACCCCCAAACATCGCATACAGTCAAATGTTATCCACTGCGTCACAATAGACTCTATGTGAGGATAAAGTAAATAAATATACAATATATTTATGACAAATTCTATAGCTATTCATAAATTCTAAACAAAATTTAAAAGAAATTTGTTTAAACCCTAATTATACTTAACGAGTTCTCACATTATAATAATCATAATAGATTTCGTGTCGTTATTTTTATTGTGTTTCGACTAATTTTTAACACTTTAGACATCAACTAAATAAGTTATGATATTAAGATTTTTTTTCATGTTCACTCTGTATCCCGCACACAGCAGGGTAAGTAGTGGGAACCTAGTGTTTGTCCCCCATTTTTCACAGAATTTTGGAGATACTGCGTGTGAGTGGCGGAATTTAACGCCGCGGTTTGCCTCGACACTAGAATGTAGAAAAACAAATATTAAATATGTCATTTCCTCGAGTAGGAATCGAACCCACAACCCATCGCGCTTACAGTCACACTTCGTCCCCGTGCCCCACGAATGGGGACATTAAAAATAATAGTTTTATTATTCTTAATTAAATAAGACCAAGTTTTTTTCTCAATGGCTGACTATGTCACAACATTTGTATAACAATAGTGTATATGCAAATATAATTGCAAAACACAATTAAATATATTTATTATGTGTTTAATTTAATTACGACTTACTTTTTTTAACTTTGGTCTAATATTGGTTTGTTTATATATTTTTTTAAATTCCCTTATATGCTGGGATTCATGATTGACTTGTTTCTCCGCTTTACGTTTAGTGACATTACATTCCTCAAATCCAAAGCTTTTTCCTACTAATCGTAATATTATAAATAATATTATAAACGTAACAATTTGTGGAAATGTATGTTTGTTCCACTTTCACGCAGAAACTGCTGAACGAATTTAGATAAAACTTAACAGTATTTTTTCTTATACATCAGAATAACAAATAGTTTACAATATATGTAAAGATTTTATATCATTTTGCCAAATTATAGCAATAAATTTAAGCGGACCAAGCCGCGTTTAAGCCATAAATTAGATAAATAAACGTTATAAATGCAATATGCTTTAGAAAATATAAAATGGAAAATACTTTTTTTTTAGAAAATCTTATAAAAAATTGACCTTACGGAGAATTGAACCCGCACCTCTTTTTACCCATACCTTGAGGCGTTTCAAATCGCTACGTTCCTTATAAAAGTCCCTTTTAAAATTACCGTCATCATAAAATCTACTGTTTCTAGAGAAATCTAATAAACTGCTTATGATTTAATCATTTAAAATAGTTTCTATAAATAAATTAAAATGCATATCAAATTATATTGCACTTTCTATTGTAAGTGATTCATTTTTATTATTAAATAATTATTATAATACTTAAGTATTACGCATAATTATGAATATTATATAATAATTATGTTTCGTTATGCAGCTTTATGCCTAATAAATAATTTAAAAGTATTTAAATTTATATATTAAGAAAAAGGGCAACGAGAAGTACCCATATGGGAAATAACCATACTGCCATAATTATATCTGCAGTTCACAAAAGCGAAACGTATTGTGGAGGCAAAGCGCGGCGTTGGGTTTCGCCACTCAATACGCCAAGCGTCCAGAATAAGGCGGAAAGTAGAGAGTAGAATATCTAACACTAGGTTCCCTCTGCGTGCCCTGGAACATGCGGGATACGTGATAGGATAGCATGAATCTGAAAAAAAATAAAGGCGAAACCAGTGCCTATTTGGTATATATAAATCTCAATCATTATATTATAATAATGAAAAATGAAATGATAAGATTATTATTCTTGGCGCTTACTGCCTAATAAATAAAAAATAAATCAGGCTCTGTCCCGCACACAGCAAGGTAGGCTTAGGGAACCTGTTTGTTAAGACACTTCCGCCGAATTCAGGATGCATTGTGTATTGAGTGGCGGAACTCAACGCCGCGCTTTGCCTCGACAAACTACACTCGACAATCTAATAGATAATAAGTGATTATTGTTAAACATTTCCAAAACATTTAATTAGTTAATGTACATTGAATGTATTTATAAAGACATCATACTTCATTTCTATAGTAGGTAAAAATAATTACTACTAATGGATTTTTAAATACTCAGTTAACATTCAAGTAGTAACTCGAACATCGTTTAGAGATGACTATTGTGTTTTAGATCATTGTTATGTATATTTTTTTTTTAGAAAAACATATACTAGAACTTATTTTATCTGTCAATCAATATTCTAGTCAAAAGGCAAATGTAGTGTAACTAAATACTAACTAAATTTTCTTTTTAAAATTCCACTGGGCATTTATATTATATAATAAACTATTACGTATACCAAAATATTATTATAACTAACATTCAAATAAGAATTATATTGAAAATATATTTAAATGTTTGTAAAGTTTGTAAAGAAAAAAGTCATTAAAGAAATCCGTCTTATGGAACCTTACACTACGTTTTTAGGGTTCCGTGCTTTTTAAGTAAAAAAAGGAGCCTTATAAGATAACATTGTTGTCCGTCTGTGTGTCAAGAGCCTTTATCTCAGGAAAGCTAGAGATGTCAAGTTGAAATTCAAACCATATACTCAGATCGGCGGCTCTATGATTTCCTGAAAAAAAAAATATTTCTACGTTTACTTAAAAAAACGATATGACCATTCGACATTTGGTATTTCGACGCTATAAAGGGAATTAAAATTAGGGTACTTTCGCTTGTACTTGTTGTTAGTTCAAGTGAGATATCAGATGAAAGGCCTCTGGCCAAGCTAAGCTTGAATTTCAGAAAAAAATCCTGACCTTCAATTTTTGTACGGAACCCTCGGTGTGCGAGCCCGACTCGCGCTTATCCGGTTTTTTATTTAAAGAACACCTACCTAAATCTATTACAAAATATTTACAAAACTTTGTTTCCTTTGCCATTAACGAGGAGACCTACCCTAATGTTTTCAATGCCATCTTTTTTTCTGTTTGTAATCTAAGTTACGCTGTAACATGAAACTGTATAGGGATGTTACACCCCGTGGCTAACCAAATGTTTATTGAGACTTTACCGTATGTAATATAAATAGAGTTTTGGTCTATTAATATTTTTGTTTAACGGTTTTAGTTATTCACAATGTTTTTTATTGAGAATTTTACATTGAAATGTTAATAAAGATAAAGAAAAAGGAATAGATAGATAAATTATATGGTGAATCCTGTTTATAAATATTATATAAAGTTATTAAAGTAACTTTTTTTTTCTGCCGGTCGTGGCGCAGAGGCATAAAGTGTGACTGTAAAATCGAATAGTTGTGGGTTCGATCCCTACTCGAGGAAGTGAAATATTTACTTACATTTATATTTTCATTTCTTCGCTCTGGTATCGAGGCAAAGCGCGGCGTTGAGTTCCGTCACTCAGCACGAAATGCCTCCAGAATTCGGCGGTTAATGGGCACGGAGTGCCTTAACACTAGGTTCCCTCTACCTACCCTGCTGTGTGCGGGATACAGTGTGAAGCTGTATTAAGTAACTTTTTAAAACAAATTTACACAACTTTAGCAGTTGTCATCTAAAAAATGTTAAGTTTACAAAATGTTTTGATATAAATTCTGCCTGTGACTTCGTCTGACTATACATACATGTAGTGATAAATCGATAACAGTGGTTTCTTTTTATAATGAGATAAACTTATCTTATAAGTATCTAGGTCATTGTTTCTGTGCCAAATTATATCTAAATTCGTTCACATGTTTTTGCAAGTTTAATTAACAAATATCTGATTTTAAATATATTCAAACTTTCACATTTTATCATGTTAGTAAGAATAAGTAAATTAATATATTTATTTGTCAAATAAATCATAAAAATAATAAAAAAACACTACTCAAAGAAACCATTAGAAGTTCGTAAATAATAAATTTAATTTAGTTGAAATAGTAGTTTTAATATCAAAAAAAAAATCAGCAGGGTAGGCAGAGGAACCTAGTGTTAAGACACTCCGTTCCCCACTTTCTGCCGAATTCTGGAGGCATTGCGTGTTGAGTGGCAGAACTCAACGCCGCGCTTAGCCTCGAAACCAGAGCGAAGAAATGTAAATATACATTTAAGTAAATATTTCATCTCCTCGAGTGGGGATCGAACCCACAATCACTCGGTTTTACAGTCACACTTCGTACGCGCCACGACTGGCCTCAATCAATTTTAATATGTAGAAAATAATTAAAATAATTTGTTTACAATACATTGTAAACCAAATAACGTTTGAAACGACCTAATTTACTTCGAGAATGCCACCATTCAATAAAATTACTTTGTTAAATGAATGAAGGTCGTAAATTGTTGTCAAAGTCAATAACCAGTACTTCATTTCAGGAGAATCTGAAGTCACCATTAGGTTATATTTAGATTGTTAAAAATCCGTATGAAATACGAAATGTTTTAAATTATTATGTATTTTATGATATTTTTCTAAGAAACGATTAATAAGAAATGAAATGAGGAAAATAATATTTCATATTTTTTTTTCTCCCTCTGGTGTCGAGGCAAAGCGCGGCAGCGTTAAGTTTCGCCACTCAACACGCAATGTCTCCAGAACTCGGCGGAAAGTGGGAAGCAGAGTGTCTTAACACTAGATTCCCTTTGCCCATCTGGCTACACGCGGGATACAGCGTGAAGCTGGAAAAAAATATATAAAATTAAGTCACTTTTATCATTTCCTATAACCTGTGGGAAAGCCTTAGTAAAACGTTCGGACGTAAGCGCCGGTGGCAACCACATCCTTCCTCCTCCTTCTCTTCCCGGATCCTAAGATATCCAAGTTATTTAGGCTTCGGAAGCAGATGCAATAGCACCTGTTGATATTTTGCCAATTTCTCCCATGGGGTGTTCCGGCATAAGGCTAGCGGATGTTCCCACGCCACTCCCATATACAAATACGTATTGCATTTGTATTGATATATGTCGTTTTGGTAAGGTTATAGAGTATATGTAATTATATGTATTTATGTATTGAATTTAGATACGAAAAAAAGTTATGTTTTATTTTCTTTTTTATTTCTTTGTATAGTGCCTCTATTTAGTGTGTGTATTCGCTTGATAATAGTCAGCTTCACGCTATATCCCGCACACAGCAGGGTGAGCAAAGGGAACCTAGTGTTAAGACACTCCGTTTCCTATTTTCCGCCGAATTCTAAAGGCATTGCGGGTTGTGTGGCGGAACTCAACGCCGCGCTTTGCCTCGACACCAGAGCGAAGAAATTAAAATATAAATTTACATAAATATTTCATCTCCTCGAGTGGTGATCGAACTCACAACCAGTCGATTTTACAGTCACACTTTGCGCCCCTGCGCCACGACTGGCTTCGAATCTTACTGGTAGGTTCTTTTTTTTATAAAAATTATGCTTTTAAATGGAAAATAATTAAGTGCTTTAAGTATATAAAATATTTTAACTGTAATAATATTTCTTCAACCATTTATATTTCCATCCATTCTATAATAAAGTTTTTGTTTTCGGTTTGCTACATTCACCTGTCTTGTCTTCACGGTCTGCATCTGAAAGTTGAATGCTATCTCTGTCCTTATCACACATACTATATATGTCTTATAAAGAAAGAGATGGAACACCTTCAGTTCGCCGGTGACGGTGGAGCATGTGGCACGCGCCACTCATTCGGTTTCCGAGCGCCAGTAAGAGTGGACGTATTCCGTCGCGTTTAAAAAAATTCTCTCGATCGTGTTTTGACAGTTCCGGAATCTCACAGTTTATTATTATTGAGAATGTTTTGTTTACTATAATTTAAATGTGTTTTCGTGTACTAATTTATTGGGACCGCGTGCGTAATTAATGACATAAACAAGTGATAAATATATTTTTGGCTGAACACAAGAAATTTTAACCTACATCCAGGGAAAGAAGCCGGTGCGAAGAGAAAGTTTTAACTTCACTATCCATTTGGAGTGAAATTTGTGATTTGGAAACGTTTTCCTGAAACCGTAGATAATTGAAGTTGACATTCCTTTATGGGAACCAGGCTGACCTGAAAGCGGTAATAAAAATAAACGATAGCCAGTTGATTCGGAGGTCTTTGAAATCAGATCTTATGATGATAAATGAAACGTGTGATGTGAGAATGCGATTTGGCAAGCGCTAAAATTGGTTTATGCGGTGTTTCTATTCGAGCTTTATGAGGGAGAGAAGGTCCTTACCAGTGAGCGGCGACGTGGCGCTAAAAGCGGAGAAAGATGGTGCTGGGAGGGGTTTGGGTGTGAACTCAGTTTTATGTGGTGTTGTGGATGAACTGTCCAACGGCAGGACTGGCAGACGTGGGTCCTGGGTCAGAACCGCAGTCATGGGAGTGCTCAGGTGGAAGGACCTGACCGGCGTGCGGACCAGCACTCCTACTGATCAGAAAGAGGTATGTTTATATTGAAATGAGTAACAGCAACAGATAATGCTGTCGTAATTGATTTATTGTTATTGTTTGACTATCACACGGTTTTGTACACTCATAATTTGTAATCTTGTTTATTATTTACATGATAGTGGATGACATAAATTTAAATTACTATGAAGAAATTCGACGAGACCATCCATATCTTCTATTTATCTTTCAATATTAGTTAAATGAATTCATAATATAGACACAGGAATATATTAACTAGGGGTCGAAAACCTTGTAAATTAGTTATTGCGAAACACAATTACTTAACTAATTACTCAGTTTATTTTAATAACTAACAGAATTTTGAAATAAATTATGTATTAAAGAATACATTGTATTTTATATTAAATGAAACGAACAATTGTGGTGAGGCCAGTCGTGGCGCAGCGGCCTGATGTGTGACTAAAAAACCGACTGGTTGTGGGTTCGATCTCCACTCGAAGAGATGAAATATTAACTTAAATTTATTTCTTCGCTCTGGTGTCGAGGTTAAGCGCGGCTTTGAGTTCTGCCACTCAACATGCAATGCCTCCAGAATTCGGCAGAAAATGGAGAACGGAGTGTCTTAACACTAGGTTCCCTCTGCCTACCCTGCTGTGTGCGGGATACAGCGTGAAGCTCATTTAATTTATTTTAATTAGATTTATTTAACAGTAAAAAAACAACAGCGTTTCTTATTTACTGTATCGATATTGATATAACTTGAATATTAATTAAACAAATGATTCATTTGTGATGTAAACAGTAAACGTGAGTAATAGAGAAAATCTTGTGTTTTGGCCAAGTCCGGTTTTCTGCGGTGTGACGTCACTGTGGTTTCGATGTCACTTTGGTTCACATCTTAACGTTAGTTTGAAGTATGTGTCAAGGTAATTTATTTATGAAAGTGGTTGGATTTTTTTTATTGAATACGATAAAGAAAAGAAAAGAGAAATTAATTAAGTTAATACGCTCTAATATTTTGTATTAAAAACGGTTTACGCGAGTTTCACCTCTCTAGAATTAGGCGGTAAGTGGGGAACGGAAGAGTCCTAGCACTAGGTTCCCTGGTTCCCTCTGCCTAGCCTGCTATATGCGAAATACGGTATGAAGCTACCAAAAAAAAAAAACACTTTACCAGCAAATATACTATTTAAATTAATTTATTTTTAGTCTATACATGATAATACTCATATTTCTTTGTAATATTGTATACTGTGTATTTATTATTCGATTTCACTTTATTCATATAATAATCGATTGATATTAAATAAATAATTTACATTCGTATATTCGTATTCGTATGCAGAGTTGGTGTGCATCACTTCCTTTGCACATTGCCTAATGAAAAATTACAGTCTTCCTTCCTCACGTTGCGCCTAGTTGAGATTTATTAAGAGTAATCTTGTTTCAATGTTGAATCTGTTTGCTTGTAAAATAATCTCGTACACAGCTGGGTAGGCAGAGGGAACCTAGTGTTAAGACACTCCGTTCCCCACTTTCTGCCGAATTCTGGAGGCATTGCGTGTTGAGTGGCAGAACTCAACGCCGCGCTTAACCTGCGCCGACACCAGAGCGAAGAAATGGAAATGTAAATTTAAGTAAATATTTCATCTCCTCGAGTGGGGATCGAACACACAACCAGTCGGTTTTACAGTCACACTTCGTGCCGCTGCGCCACGACTGGCCTGCTTGTAAAATATTATATTAATATATATTTTGTAATATAGATAACTTATATAAATCTTACGACTTAAAACTAATTTAATTTTTACTAATTTGATTTTTTTTTGTAAATCTTAACCCGATTTTGGATATACATAGATATATCTTTATAATAAAAGTATTCACGAGAATTCTAGTCACCGAATTTCTTTCAATCGGTAAGAAAGTGGAAAATGGAGATATTCTTTAGGTACTTCTAGATGCTTTGCAAATAAACTAAAACGCAATATATATTAAATTATAATAAAAAAAACTTCTTAGTTATCACAATACTTTTATACAATACAATACTATAAAAAAAACGTAATTATAACAGCGTTTCACCCACAGGTATTTTTATTATTGTCTTCAATAAAAATAACGAATGTTTGAATTTTTATAAGAAATAAATAAAATTGTAACGCTCTGATAACATCGCCGAGTCACTTTCTTACAGTTAGATGTAGGAAAACGATTTCGTTTAACACTTTTTGTGTGCATTATGTACTGAAATATAAGAAATAGAAAGATTTTTTTTTCGCTCTGGTGTCAGTCAGGCTAAACGCGGCGTTAAGTTCCGCCATTTAACACGGAAAATGTGGAATTTAGTATCTCAACACTAGATTTCTTCTGTGACGCTAAAAAAATTATAAAAATCCTCATAATTTTCTCCTGTAACTACCGCACTCTCAGATATGACTTAACAAGTACACTACAGCACCATTACTACATACAAACATAAATAAATCAGCTTCACGCTGTATCCCGCACACAGCAGCGTAGGCAGAGGGAACTTAGTGTTGAGTTCCCCACTTTTTGCCGAATTCTGGAGGCATTGCGTGTTGTGTAGCAGAACTCAACGCCGCGCTTAGCCTCGACACCAGAGCGAAGAAATAGAAATATACATTTAAATAAATATTTCATTTCCTCGAGTGAGGATCGAACCCACAACCAGTGGATTTTACAGTCACACTTTGTGCCACTGCACCACGACTGGCTTTCATACAATTTATCTAAAATATCTTTGATATCTCAAAAAGAGGTCACACAACAAAAAATCGTGTCGAGACTGCGTGTTACGTGATATTTTTCACTCCAATTGCTAGCACGCTCGCTACTTCGTAGCGGGCGACGTGAAAACTCACTAATTAAGCAAAATTGTATGAAAACTCGGTTCGCCTTTTTTATTATTATTTCTTTTAATTAGTATTTGGTTGTACATTTTTTTTAAAAACATGAGCACGCTTGACATTTTTATTGAATCACTGGTTAAGTAAGATTTTCTTAACAAAATATACTTAATTAATTTCGTTGAGCTGACGATGGTACGATTTAAGATCTTTCTTGAACTGTTTTTTTGTACGTATAGTTAGATAGTTATTTAGTATCGTTTGTTTTTGTTTTAAATTTATTTTACGAGATTTAATTTTTTTACTGTATATTTTGAGGCCAGTCGTGGCGCAAGAGCACAAAGTGTGCCTGTAAACCGACTGGTTGTGGGTTCGATCCCCACTCGAGGAAATCATTTATATTTTCATTTCTTCGTTCTGGCGTCGAGGCAAGAGTGCGGCGTTGAGTTCCGCCGCTCAACACGTAATGCCTCCAGAATTTGGCGGAAAGTGGGGAAACGGAGTGTCTTAACACTAGATTTTCTCTATCTACCGTGCTGTGTGTGATTTTACTATGTTCAATTAATTAATAATCACACGTTATATGGAATTACGATAATAATATATAAGAATAAATTGGCTCGTTTGTCTGAAGGTAATCGCATTGCAGTCAGATCCTTGATTCAATTTAGATATCTTCTCTAGAAAACTCAGCGATATTTATCTCATTTTAATATCTTTTAAGTAGCGAAGTATTGTATGTACTTGAAAGTAGTATTATTGGACTGGGTTGTTATTTGATATTAATTATTAATTATATTAATAGACAATAATGTTTTTTTTTATTATTATATTATTTGTATTTAAGATCATAGTGCGTAGTAGTAGTGGGTGAGTCTCACTGTAAATGCTATGGTTGTGGGTTCGATTCGATTTTTAGTTTATTTTTTAAAATAATATTTTTAAATACAAGAAATATAACTATTCATATTCAACTATACGAAAATATAAAAAAAACGGCCACCACTTAAAACGAAATCACTATAACAACATTACTAAGAAACTAGAAGTGATTTTTACATTCTCTAAATAATTTTTCACGCGAACGCCTAAGAATTTCACAGCCCCAAATAGGCGTAATTGATTTTTTTCTTATTTTTACGCTCCGCCAAGTTAACAGTTCAAAATGACAGTTAGAAGTCATTCCTATTACTGAAATGTTTGTGGTCAAGTACCTATTTAAAACGTCTACGTTATATTCAAACGTTTTATTATTCTGTATGTATAGATTTTCAAGACTGTCGTGGCGCAGGTTCGTGTGTAGCGTGCAATTGTAAATGTGACAGGTTGGGAGTTCGATTCCCATTCGAGGAAATTAGAGATTTAATATTTTTATTTTCTTCGCTCAGTTTTTTTGTTAACATGCAAAGCACGGCGTTGAGTTGCGCCACTCAACACTCCAGAATTCGACGGAAAATTGTGAGCAGGCTGTCTTAATAGAAGGCTCTCCCTGCCAAAAATGAAAGATCAACGATGAAAGATTTTTTTTCTATATACATATTTAATTTCCTCATTGGGAATCGAACCCATAAACTTTCATGCTTACACACGCCTGTGCCCACGACTGGCCTCATTTTATCTAGGTAATATAATTTTTAATATAATAAACCTTTAATACTATAAGTTAAAAGTCAATAAGCAATAAGTAGTTCATGGTTGAGAGCCTACACGAGCACGTTCGATCCGCACACAGCTTTTGAACTCTACTGTCAGGTCAGCGCAGAGACACCACTTGGCTGGATGACAAGAATTCTGCGGAATTTACTGTTTATTAAATGAGTTACTATATATTATTTATTTATTAATCTATTATTATGTAAAACAACTGATTTGTAATTATAAATGTATATTTAGAAGAAAAAACAAAGCACAACGCAGCGTTGAGTTTTGCCACGCAACGCCAAAGTCTCGAAAATTGGACGGCAAGTGTAAAACATAATGTTTTTGGTTATTAAGCTCCCTTTGTCTACTCTGCTATATGTGACGTAGAGATAAAAAAATTAAAACAAATCATTATTTCCTTAAAAATAATAATTTTAACAAAATATCCGAAAATATATATTTTTTACTGTATAATATAAAGTTTATGCAAATTAGTAAATATTTTACATTGCACTAAAACATACATACAATCTTTCATATTAATCTTAAAACAGCGAGATTTATTTCTATACTTCAATTTATTTTTGCTGCATTTAAAACTAGCATCTCTACAAGAAAAAAAAATTAAACATTTTTAAATTGTTATTCCACATTTAGGATAGAAAAATTGATTTAGAAAACATATAAAAATTTGAACGTAGCGGGACTCGAACCCGCGCCTCCTGGAAACTGACCAGGCGCTCTGATCACTAAGCCATACTAAATAAGTTTTTTATCCGCAAAATTGTTACGAAAAATCTAAGTTGAAACGTGAAATATAAACTCTAACATAGACACCAGCTATAGAACGAAGTATAAAAAGACTTTTAACTTAACTGAACACTGCAAAAAGGTTAACGCACCGTCGCGTTGCGGCGCTAATGAGATAAAAACTACAAGTCAAGATAACATTGACAGCCCCCGTGATGAATTATGGATGGTGACACAGATTTGTTAAATATCTTTTGTACTCGTATATAGTGATTTGGTTAACTGTAATTCCAATATGTCGGCGTTTAACGTCGTTAAATTGTAATTTTGTGATTTGAAATGGTTTTTTTTAGCGTCACGCTGTATCACGCACTAACACAGTGTTAAGACACTCCGTTTCCCAATTTCGGAACGCAACGTGCTTTGCCTTGACTCGCCATCGGAACAACGAAATTAAAATATTCATATATATGTCATTTCCCCAACTGGGAAGGAAACCCACAACCTATCGCGTTTTAAGCCATACTTTGTGCACTTTCGTCAAGACTGACCTCAAAAAATATGTCAGCTTATGTCATAAAATCGCGTTTACTTATCTATGTTTCATTCATTAATAACTAAACTATTATTATTAATTTTATTCATATTATTATTATTACATTAGCTATATGAGATAAGAATTTGTATTATGCTCAAGATACATTATGAAAATTATTTATTTGTAATCTATACAATGGAGCTCTTTATTTAAAATTATATAAACAGTTAATTTTTTCGTCACCTAAAAGACAAACAAAATTCACAATATACAAAAAAATAAAATATTTATATATAATAATTAAAATCTTTCAATAAAGAAATTGTACATATTATAAAGAAAAATAATTAAAAAAAAAATAAATTAAATTAAATTAGCTTCACGCTGTATCCCGCACATAGCAGGGTAGGCAGAGGGAACCTAGTGTTAAGACACTCCGTTCCCCACTTTCTGCCGAATTCTGGAGGCATTGCGTGTTGAGTGGCAGAACCCAACGCCGCGCTTAACCTCGACATAAATAATAATTAAAAACTCCATTTCAAAACAACTTTTCAGTTAAAAAAAAACTACTTTGCATAAATACCTATTAGATATCTATAACTATTCGAGTGGAAATCCTTTTGTTTTGTAAATGAGATGGAATCTTGAAAAGACCGTACATTTCAGTGCTTTCAATGAAAGACGTTTCAGCCATGAGATTTGAGCTTGTGGTCTGGTACTTTTAAAGTGTCGTGACCTGGTTGCGACTTAAACAGCTTCTATAGTGTTAAGTGACACATTTTATAACGTTTCTATCTTAACTATGCTGTATTTAGTATTAAATTTGAATATAACTACTTTGATTTTGATTTAAATTAAAAATTGCAATTATTTGTTGAAATATTTTTAATTATACAAGTTTAAATTATAAGGACAACTCGCGTTTTAAACATTTTAGCTTATAGACTTCTTAAAACTAAACTGAAATCTTTTAAGTTGTCTTACAGAGAAATTAATCAGCTTCAAGCTGTATCCCGCACAAATCAGGTTAGACCGAGAAAGCCTATTGTTAAGATACTCCGTTTACAGTTTTTCGCCGAATTTTTGAAAGCATTGCGTTGAGGAAATGAAAACACTACTAATTAATAAATCATTCCCCGAGTGGGGATCGAATTTGCAATATATCGCATTTACAGTCACACGCTTGCGCTCCTGCGCCACGACTGGCCTCCCAGTATTTAATGTCAATACAAAAATATTAACCATAAATAACAAATAGAGGCCAATCGTGGCGCAGGGGCACAAAGTGTGACTGTAAAATCGACTGGTTGTGGGTTCAATCTCCACTCTAGGAAATAAAATATTTATTTACATTTTTATTTTCAATTCTTCGCTCTGGTGTCGAAGCAAAGCGTGGCGTTGAGTTCCGCCACTCAACACATTATGTCTTAACACTAGGTTCCCTCTGCCTACCCTGCTGTCGGGATACAGCGTGAAGCTGATTTGATTTGATTTTAAAAATATTAATTCAGTAAAGCTAGAAGAAGAATTGTTGACTGACCCTGATTCTGAACGCATATTCTAACCATATTACACGCAGAGACACATACCGGAACGAATGCAACGTAAAACACACATTATTCGGTGTCACGACTCTCGTGTTCCACTGTAACGTGGAGTATAACTGGAATCGTGAATTTCAATTTACTGAACATCGATAGGATTCTTTGTAAAAATGTTATTTTAGAAAGATGGTGGAAGGTATGGGCGTGGGCGTTTGAATAGGGAAGCCAGGTGGACCGTGCCCACTCCAGAAATGTACTAGCAAAAACTTAACCCTATAATATTAAAAAAAAACCTTTTAACGAACAGAAAATATCTACAGCCCATAGGTAGTGAGTTCAATCCCTTCAAACAAAAACATTTATATTGTGCAATGCGTGATTATCTTTCCATATATTGATACTTTTTTATTAATTTTTCCGTTACTTTTAGTTTTTCTTTAGACTATAAATTGTTATTATTAACACAAATTTCTTAAGCTATTCAGATTTTCGTTGTAAAATAAATGGTATTTTCTCAGAAAAACTGACGTTTAAATACGTTAAAAATTATTCAATGTAATTATATTTAAAATTATCAATCACTACGTCAGAATAATATATGTCTTTCCTTCTTAAATATATTTATATTTACAACTAGGCTTTTCATACAATACAATTAGGTTCCCTACATAATAGACGGTCTTATGCCATAGAATACTGAAACATTATGCGTCGTCACGAATCTCCTGTTCAGGATATAAGACTTACATTGCCCATCTATTCTTCTATATACTAGTATACACTTTGGTACTTCTTTAGATAGAGAACTTCTATATATAGATGGACTTCTATATATAGAGAATACCTGGAATAGAATGATATGTTCCGCCACGTGTACCTTTTACAAATATAAGTGATTTGTAAGCTTTTCTATTAAACGCTTTTAAGCTATTTGAATTCTACTGAATTAATAAAAGTCATGGTAATATGACTGAGGACAGTCGTGGCACAGGGGTAGGAACGTGTGACTGTAAATGTGACAGGTTGCGTGTTCGATTTCAACTTGAGGAAATGAAATATTTAATATTTTCATTTTCTCGCTCTGGTAACGGAAAAGCGCGGCGTTGAGTTCCGCCACTCAACAAGCAAAACCTCCAGAATTAGGCGGAAAGTGGAGAACGGAAGTGTCTAAATGTGGACAGAGTATCTTAACACTAGGATCGGAATACAGCTTGAACTAAATAAAAATGAATAAGCACACATGAATACTTAAACGTACAAGGTGACTAAGGTGTAAAATTATAAATATCATAAAAATATTAAGAAATAAGTTTTTTAATACAGTCAAAGATCAAGAGTAAAATAAAGGTTCAAAGCGACATCATAGAAGTTTAGCTTTTAGTAAGAAGTTGCTTTCGGGCGATTTGATCTGATTCTTCTGTACCCCGAATTCGAAATTAATGACCAGAAGTTGTGCCGTTTGAAGTACATCTAAAGTTTAAACAAAGCAAAGGGTCCTTTGTGGTTTTAATCGTCAAGGTTATTACAAGTTTCAACATTTTGCTGTATACTTGTTAAATAATATATATGTATAGATACATTCAATATCCGTACACTATTAAATTTGGTGGTAATATCTTTGTAACCTGCGATATCTTGATAACTTCGGCGGAAAATGGGGAACGGAGTGTCTTAACACAAGGTTACCTCTGCCTACTCTGCTGTGTGCTGGATGCAGCGTGAAGCTCATTATTAATTGACGTTAAAGCGAAAGAATTTACACATTCCTTAATAATCGAAGTGAAAAATAAATGCAATAAAAAAACTTATCTAACTTATTGCTGTATTATTTAAGAAGTATACACAGATGACTAAAAAGTTTACACATATATAAATATATTTTTAAAATTTCAAATAAATTCAGCATCACGCTGTATCCCGCACTTAGCAGGGTAAATGGAACTTAGTGTTAAGACACTCCGCTCCCCACTTTCTGCTGACTTGTTCGAGGTATTTCGTGCTCAATTATTTAGGTATTTGGAACTCAATGTCGGGCTTGACGGTGCCAGAGCGAAGAAATGATAATTCATTCCTTCGACTGGGGATCGAACCTACAACCGTCGCGCTGCACCATGACGGCCTCTACGGTTACAAAGTTTACACGTAAATATATTTAAACTAAAGTATTATATAAATCTCGTTAACCAAGTTACGCAAGAACAACACTTAAATTTAACTGCCGGTCAATTACGATTCTTTACGATTATTTCTAATCGCGATTGGTGTTTTGAATCAAATTTTATTGTACGGCTCTTTTAGTGAAATTCGCAGTCGTAAAGTATTCGCTGTAAACGAGATGGTTGTCTATTCTATTCTGGTTATAAAATATTTTTTTTAATAAAAATATCTTGTCCGCGGCGTTTAGCTTCGCTTCCTAATACACAATATCGACAAATAGAGAATAAGTGCACAACAGAATGGTTTAACGAAAGTTGTATGTAACCTATTTTACTTTTTCTATCTTTAATTTCTCTTGTATAGTAGGGAAAATAATCCATATTACATTGATTGTTTTGTTGCAATATAAATATTTAATTATTAAATTAAAAATACAAACAAGTTTAAGATTTTTTTAATAAACATATTATACCTACATATCTTAATGCGATAAGAGTGCAGTTGTACCTCGTATGGCCGGAAATATAGGTCATCTTTAGAGTATAAAGACATAAAAGTTCCTTTAACGATTAGATAAAAAAAGAGTATACAGAACTTTGATTTATGACCGTGACTTTAAAATAATAATTCAATTATAACTATAATATAACATGAAGTGGGGAACGGAGTGTCTTAACACTAGGTTCCCTCTGCTTATCCTGCTGTGTGCGGGATACAGCGTGAAGCTCAAAAAAAACATAACATGATATAAATATACAAAAGACCTAATATTTCTACTGTAAATGGTGATAAATAAAGTTATTATTATTATAACAGTAGTACTGTTATTTACTTTCTTCTTTTCTCGTATATATTGAATTTATATAAATTATCTAAGACCAGCCGTGTAACTGAACCTGAAACTCTTAATGCGATAGGTTGTAGGTTCGATTTACTCTGGTATCGAGGCAGAGCGCGGCGTTGAGTTCTGCCACTCAACACGCAATGCCTACAGAATTCGGCGGAGAGTGAGGAATGAAAGCGTCTTAATGGGGAGAGAATGTCTTAACACTAGGTTCTATGTGTGGGATACAGCTAAAATTAAATTTGTCAGAGTATAATATGTAAAAAAAAACCTATATTAGAAAGATTATTATCTGTAAATATTTTAATTGAATAAATATTTACTTCTAATTTGAAAATATACTTACTTATTATTTTAAGTATCCGTTTGTGCGTTAAATTCCAACACAGACGGTGTTTAAATGTATTATTTTTTATTTGACGTAATAATACTGCATAGTATGGTTTTGTGCAATGGCCGTTTCTTACACTTTCTCAATGCGGCGAGTAATGGCGTTTTCTCGGTTTCTCTTGTGTCAGTCATGCAAACCTCGATAATGGCTTACGATATTTGCCAGCAGAGAAATAGCGTGAGAATGTAGGCGTATGTAAAAACTAATTTAAATGACGATAAAATTTCATAATTTACTCTTGATTTTGAAATGATTTTAATGTGTGTTTTTTAAGACGGTCCAAGCTTGTTTAGGATATATGAATATATTATTACAAAATTTAGATTTTTTATATATTATAAAAATATCAGCTTCACGCTGTATCCCGCACACAGCAGGGTAGGCAGAGGGAACCTAGTGTTAAGACACTCCGTTCCCCACTTTCTGCCGAATTCTGGAGGCATTTTATATATTATGTTTGTAAAAATGGATTTTTGCTTTTAAATTACACACTCGCTACAGAACAAGAAAATTGATTTATCCTTTTAAGTTTAATATTTTATTTGTTATGACAGAAAGAAGAGAACGGAGAAATTTCACAAACAAAAATAATAATATAAAATTTCTACTTTATAGTCCATCTTTATAGTGTACGTAGGATATGAAGATGACGTGTATAGTGTAGGGGCAGGTATCTCATAGCTTTTGTGCTTAGTCAGCTAATGCTAACAAAAGAGGGGTGCGCGCTCGAGCGCCGTGCGAAAATTTTTTAAGGATATTTTTTTATTTTCCGGTAAAGTACTCAATATGAAAGAATATTATTTTATTTAAGAGAAATATAAATTTCACAAATTCTGATAAGTTATAACAACCATTTTAATTTTTTTCCTTTTACGACTTTTTTTAAATTTTATTTTTTAGTTTCACGCTCTATCCCGCACATAGCGGGGTAGGCAGAGGGAACCTGGCAACCTAGTGTTAAGACACACCGTTCGCATTAAGATACTTCCGTTTCTCATCTTTATATAATAAAATTCCTTCGTATGTAAAATAACATTTTAATTTAATTTTTAATTTACATATTTTTTCTATAAATATAGAACTAAAGTTGCTGAAATTTTATTCATATTTCTAGAGGCGAACTGAGAGTCTGTAGTATCTACTTGAACATAAAAATATAGTTGTAAAATATAATTTTATATTTGAAGTTGTCAGAGAGAAAATATTTTTATAAATTTCATATAAAAACATTTCGAACGCGCTATTTTGTTTGTCATTCAGTGAGATCAAAAATAACATATGTAAACTTCACATATTTGGATAGTAAAAGCTTCTATATTACAATAGAAATGAACAATAAAATGATTTTAACATTTTTCAAAACTTAACTTCACGCTGTAGGCACATATAGCTGAGTAGGCAAAGGGAACCTAGTGTTAAGACATTCCGCTCCCTTCTTTCCACTGAATTTTGAAGATATTAGGAAATAAATTCCGCGCTTTGTCTCGACACCAGAGCAAAGAACGAAAATAGTAAATATTTCATTTCCTAGAGTGGGATTCGAATCCACCACCTGTCACGTCTACAGCCACATGCTCGTGCCACTGAGCCACGACTGGCCGCAAAATAAGTGGATAAATACATAAATTCGAACTTACTGATTATTATAATAGAAAAAACCAAACCTATTCATTTTAACGTTGTTCTCGCATCATCTATCAAACTTAAATGCCTAAAGTCTAAATTCGAATTTGAACTCACTTACCTCACAGACTCATAATGTCAGGATTGGTAACTATACTTAGTAAAATTTAATTTTATTTATAACAATTGCATAATATTGCAATACTACAAGAATCAGCAAATAAATGCAAGACTTCAAGATGTTGCAAGATAAATTAACATGGCTCAATACTATCGGGACTATCAATAATTTCTCACAGCATACGGTTTATATCTCTTTATAGTTTAATTGCTTTTTTTATACAAACATGTGAAGCTATCGTACTATCCTACTAATATTATAGATTTGAATAGTTTTGAGGATGGATGTTTGTTTATTTTCACGCAAAAACTACTAAACTAATTTAGAAGAAACTTTACAGTAATACAGTTTATTCATCAGAATATAACGTGGGCTACAATTTATATATTTTTGTATAATTTAACTATAATATCATAAGGCCAGTCGTGGCGCAGCGGCACGAGGTGTGACTGTAAAACCGACTGGTTGTGGGTTCGATCCCTACTCGAGGAGATGAAATGTTTTCTTAAATTTATATTTCCATTTCTTCGCTTTGGTGTCGAGGTTAAGCGCGGCGTTGAGTTCTGCCACTCAACACGCAATGCCTCCAGAATTCGGCAGAAAGTGGGGAACGGAGTGTTTTAACACTGAGTTCCCTCTGCCTACCCCGCTGTGTGCGGGATACAGCGTGAAGCTGATTTATATAATAATAAGTTTGAGCGGGCGAAGCCGTCGGGTCGGGCGAAGGGTCGCTAGTTAAATATATAAATCGAACATGTGTATGTTCCGCTTTCGTAACGTTTTCATTGTCCCATATTATTTTATTTTACGATACACAACTGGGTTATATGGACCAACTTATGGTTTTATTATGTGTAGGAAATTTATGATGGTAGAACAAACTTTAAAAATCATTGATGTGAACATTTAATCCTTATACGATATACGCTTATTTTTTTTGAAACGACCGTATAGTTTTTGATGCGGTTATCACTAATAAGTTGAGTAATTCAAGAGAAATAATCTCGCTCTGGTAATTAGGCAAAGTGGGGCGTTGAATTCCTTAACACCCAACAGCTTCGGCGAATTCGGCAAAAAACGGATAACGTAGTGTCTTAACACTATATATAATATGTACATTTGTGCATTTTATTTATCAAACCCATTATCATATTAAGCAACTGTATTTTGACTTGCTAAATATAACATATTTTTCTTTATTAATATTCAATATTTCTGTTACAGGTAAGTGATTCTGATATGGCTTGCGAAACCCCCACCAGGTTAGTGTGTCATTAAACAAAGCTTACACACTACAATTGTGTCAAATCGTTATCTAAACTCTTATGCAAACGAGTTGTAAAGATAATAATCTTAACAAATTTTGTTTTGCCTTAATAACCGTAAAATTTTGTATGTACCGACATCAATTTACTATGGTGTGTCGATATGGTAAACGCCATTAAAAAAAATCTATTGGTGAAAAAAAAATAAACATTTTTCTTACTCAACACTCTTACTTACTCTATAGAAGATTTATGTAAGGACTAGTGACCCGCTCGCGGCTTCGCCCGCTTGAACTGCAGAATTATTCATTTTAATATTTATCTATAGCAGTTTTGTTGGACATGATTCTTTTATATGTGGTGTATCTTTCTTATTTATTAACCGATTAGAATAATTGTTTCTGCTGCTTGGCAAAATACGGTTAAGCCGTTTCTCAGATTAGTGTGAACAAACAGACAAAATTTAAAAAATAATTGTTTATGGTTCTATTACGTTACTAAATGCCACCAATTATATTTTTTCTTACATATCTTCTTTTTTCCGAAGTGTGAAATAACTCTTTAAAATTGTTAAAAATATCTTCCATATACAGACACTGATCCTTTACAATTTTACAATAAGTATAGATAGATTAAATTAATTATTACACTAGATTAGCATTACAAAGGAAGAAGTTTATACATTATCTAAATAACTAATTAGCTACGGCAATTTCTTAAAAAAAAAACGACTATAAACCATTATATCCTCGATGAGGCCAGTGAAGGTCGCATCACGTCATCACACGATTCTTGTTTTTATTTCTAACAATTACTTCAACTAAAGTAGAAATATACGTTACAAGTTGAAGTTACAAATGGAACCTTTTGTAAACTTCTGATATGTTATTATTAAATAGCTTCCGAGGGTACCTAGTGGTAAGACACTTCGGTTCCCATTTTCTGCTGGGGCCGGGTTCCCTATTCTGAATTCATTGAGTGTTGAGTGGCGGAAATGAACGCCGCGCTTTGCCTAGACACCAGAGCGAAGAAATGAAAATTTTATTAAAAAAATATTCTTCTTTGAGCGGGACTCGAACATATATACCCCCTCTATTAATGTTATTTTATTGTAGTTTATAACTAAATTTACTTGCCGTTGATTTAAACATAAAGGCTTGAATAGAACATTAAATTTCAAATTGCATTTGATGTCATTGTTTACCTCAATATTTTGTACACACTTGCCATTTCAAATTTGTATTCAAAATACGATAACTTTCACAAAAAATGAACAAAGAGAATGATTAGTTTGTTAATTACCTCGATTTTTGCAAAGAGAATTGGTGACAAAACTCGTCTTATTCTTATCGTTTTTTTGTAAACGGACTGAGTTAATAAAATCAGCTTCACGCTGTATCCCGCACACAGCAGGGTAGGCAGAGGGAACCTAGTGTTAAGACACTCCGTTTCCCACTTTCTGCCGAATTCTGGAGGCGTTGCGTGTTGAGTGGCAGAATTCAACGCCGCACTTAAGCCCAACACCAGAGCGAAGAAATGGAAATATAAATTTAAGTAAATATTTCATCTCCTCGAGTGGGGATCGAACCCACAACCAGTCGGTTTCACAGTCACACCTAGTGCCGCTGCGCCACGACCGAGTTAACAACACTATAAATATATATTTATATATTATTTAATTCATTTTCTTAAAAAAAAAACCTATAATAAATGAAATTTTATATTATATTATGTAAATATTCTCAACTAATAAGTAACCCAATACTAAATTCAACCAAGCGTAGCGGCCATTCGCGTGACATGTAACCCTGTTTCGTCATACTGAGTCACCAAGTCGTTCTAACATCTAGTAAATTAAAAAAAAAATTAAATTAAATTAGCTTCACGCTGTATCATCTAGTAAATATAAGGTGAAATATTGAATAGAGTTTGTGACTCTATTGCTTAGATTGCATAATAGATTTGCTTTATAGATATTTAAATGTTATTTCAAAATATTATTTTGTGTGTTTTAGTTAAATAAAAAACTTCAGCTTCACGCTGTATCCCGCATACAGGAGTTTAAGCAACCTAGTGTTACGACACACAATCCCTCACTTTCCGCTAAATTTTTCGATGCATTGCATGTTGAGTAGCGTAACTCAACGCCGCCCTTAGCCTCGACCACATAGCGATTAAATGGAAATATAAATTTAGGGATCGAACCTAAAACCAGTCACACTTTGCGCTCCTGCACCACGACTGGCCTCAAGAGTGTTATTTCAAAATAATATTTTGTAAATGTTGTTTAAATATTAACTAGCAGTTAAATATTTTGACAAAATTAACTATTAAAACTTACGAGCATAACGAACGCTTTGAAACGCACAAACCACATTTACATGGGATTTCAATTTAAATCGTTTATGATTTTCACTTTTGTCACACAGTTTGTGGTGGCGACAGGTAATTTTGTGTTTATGTCGCTATTTTAAACAAATATTTCGTTATTTTTTTGTTTTTGGTGTAACCAAAGCTTTCGGTAAATTTAAACTTTTCCATAAAAAAAAATCAAATATTGCCAAGTGAACTTATTTTTTTTTAAAATCCCATTGTTTAATAGTTATAGAAACAAAACATTTATATGTATATTAAACATACTATTAGTTCAATTATTTTATAGTAAAATTAACTATTCGTAATGAATTATTTAATTATTAAGTTAAATTAAATTAAATTAAATCAGCTTCACGCTTTATCCCGCACACAGCAGGGTAGGCAGAGGGAACCTAGTGTTAGGACACTCCTTTACCCACCTTCCGCCGAATTCCGGTGGCATTGCGTGCTGGAACTGAACGCCGCGCTTTGCCTCGAATTATTAATTTGATAAAAAAATATCAAGATATTTTATTTAAGTAATCATAGCCTTAGCTCATATCATTGCACCTTCTATAATTTATTTGTATTTACAATTTATTATGTGTTTCCCTAATTAGTTAAATAAAACATAATATTGAATCCTGTCTCTTAGGTAGCATACCTATAGTGTTTTTCTGATCAGTGAAATGGAGTTTCCGATCTATATCTATATACCAAAGATTCTAAAAAAGTTTTAAGATAAGAAAAAGCTGATCTTTTCAGCATATTATATAGTTAAACCTTTCTTATCTGATTAAAATCTCTATCTACCCACATTTCGTATGTAATTTTCGGCGATCTCTCGACCTTTATTAATAATGTATGAGAGGAAATGTTACATGTTTATACAGGATCAACACTCGCACTAATGTTGCCAATGTCCGATTTATGCGGGACACGCTGGATTTAAGAATATATTACGTTTTCCGGTGGAATTAATCGTAGTTTAATCTAGGTTAGTATAATATTAAAAATCGAAGCTTTTATACTAGAAAAAAAGTTATTATGGCAAATGAGACAAGGATTCTTACATTATTGTATCTATTATAAAATATTAATAAAATCAGCTTCACGCTGTATCCCGCACACAGCAGGGTAGGCAGAGGGAACCTAGTGTTAAGAAAATCCGTTCGCCACTTTTCGCCGAATTTGGGAGGTATTGCGTGTTGAGTGGCAGAACTCAACACCGTGCTTTGCCTCGACGCCAGAGCGAAGAAATGGAAATATAAATTTGAATAAATATTTAATTTCCTCGAGTGGGGATCGAACCCACAATCGTCGCGTTACAATCACACCCTTGTGCCCCACGACGGCCTCAAAATATTAATACATTAAAATATTTAAAATAAAATTAACTACACTTGATTTATGATCAAGCCTTTTCCATATATGTATTGTGGTTAGTTTTACTCTACAACGTAATACGTTTATATTGTAAAATTACTAAGCTCTTTCAGATTTCCTTTTTTTAAGCTTTACACTGTATCTCGCACATAGCAGGGTAGGTTGAGGGAACCTGTGAACCTAGTTTTAAGACATTCCGTTCCTATAAAGACGCTCCCGTCTCCTACTTTCCGCAGAATTAAGATAAGCTCAAAATAAATCAACACACAATCTTCAAAATACTTTTATTTTTTTTGACTATTTGAGAATACAAAAATTTACAATTCTATAGAAACATATACAAAATTACTCTTAGTAGTACAAGTAGGTTGAGCCTTTCGACACCAAAGCAAAAATAGCTAGCGCTGTTCAGTTTCCCTGTGATATAAATCTTAAAACCGTCTCTTGAGATATGGAAAGGCTTCATTAAATATGTATGTGCTGGAAGCTGCGGTCAGGAGCGCTCGATTCTTTTCTTATTTACATAATATATAACTATATATTTATAGAAGAGGCTAGTTGTGGTGCGGCATACAAGCGTGCGAGTGTAAGCGTGACAGGTTGTGAGTTCTATTCCTATTCAAGGAAATTAAATATTTAATATTTTCACTTTCTTCGCTATGATATCAAGGCCAAGCATGGCGTTGAGTTCCGCCACTTACCACTCAATGTTTCGATGGAAAATATATTAATGACAACAGAGTGTCATAACATTAGGATCCCAGGTTCCCTCTGCTACTCTGCTATGTGAGGGATACAGTGTGAAACTAAAAAACATATAAAACGTTGATTTTATGCTTAGTATTATATTAATATATTTTTATTTACTTAATTAATTTTAATTATAAAATATTATTGTTATATTATAATACTCTTTACTAACTGCATCAATACACTATAAATTAACATTTTGTTAGTACTTATATTTCTATTATAAGCTCTCATTCACTGTCAGAAAATATACTGTATTCTAATATTGCTGTGAATCCACTTACAGACTCCAATCGATAAAACATAATTGACGTTATGTCAACACAGTGAGTGGCGTTCGCCTTTCTTTGGACAAAAATAATTTTAACGATAAGACCCTTTGACCGATGTGATTGATACTAGCAGGTTCACGCATTATCACTTATTATCACTTATTATCACTTCATTTCCTATATTCTATTTATATATTATTTAATTAAATGAGAAATATTATTATGAATAAGTTGTAAAAATATATATTTTTTTATTTAAGATAATTTCGTCATATGAATTGTTTTTTTTTCTTAACTATGATATTTAATTAATGTAAACAAATTGAGGCCAGTCGTGGCGTAGGGGCACGAGCGTGCGACTGTAACTGAAACGTGACAGAATTTTCGGTTTGACTCCCAATCAAATCAAAAATCTAATCAGCTTCACGCTATATCCCGCACACAACAGGGTAGGCAGAGGGAACCTAGTGTTAACACTCCGTTCTCCACTTTCTGCCGAATTCTGGAGGCATTGCTTGTTGGGTGGCAGAACTCAACGCCGCGCTTGACCTCGACACCAGAGCGAAGAAATGGAAATATAAATTTAAGTAAATATTTCATCTCCTCGAGTGGGGATCGAACCCACAACCTCGAAGCCTCCCAATCGAGGAAATTAAATATTTAATTTTCATATCCTCGCTCTGGTAACGAGGCATAGGACGGCGTTCAGTCTACACACAATGCCTCCAGATTTTGGTGGAAAGTGGGGAACGAAAGTGTCTGAATGAGAATAGTAACGGAGTGTCTTAATATTAGGTTCTCAGGTTCCCTCTGCCATCCTGCTAAGTGCGGGATACAGCGTGAAACTAAAAAGAACTGATTCGATATCTATCTTACTTATCGTACTCACTTCACAAGTCATCCGTAATCTGTTAAAGTATAAATTTCTCGATATAATGAAAATGGTGTATCAAAGCAAAAAATGTTTTCACGCTGCGTGGAGATGAGACCTTACTACCAAAGAGAGCGTTGCCATCTGCCACAGAGTAGAAATCTGAGATGAACGGTATGACTACTACTAATTTATTAACTTTCATTTTATAATTTTATATTTTTTTAATATTTGTATTCGAATTTGAATACTTACATTTTTGCATTGCAAGGGGATTCTTAATAGTTATATCAATATTTCGCAAGTAAAATTTCAAGCTTGTCGTCTTTACAATGAAGTCAAATATCAAATATCATCCTGAAAATTAAATCAAAATTTGAAAGAAATTTTTTTTTTTCAAATTTTTCAATATATTATTTGAAATTGTAAAGCCTAGCCGCAGCTTTTGTATAATAGTAGAGTTATTGCCTGTAATAGCACTGTTTTTCCAGAAAGACCTGCTGTAATGAACGTAATGAGTATCCATCAAGTTAATGTTAACAGATTTACGACGTAAAACAGCTGGTAAGCACAAACTCATACGAAACCTTTAGTTTAAATTTAATTTGGCAAACTGTTATATTCAAGCTGTGGTATGAAAAACGATTCACTAGATTTTTCAGGTCTAAACTGACTAAAGAGAAATAATGAGACTAGTACGGGGTTTTTTAATTTTGTTGAACGAACCGAGTCTAGGTTTAACTTTAACTTTTATTTATGTCAACATTACTCGCTACCGCAATAAAGTACTTTATATGTAAGTATATATTAAGAATATATATACCAAATACTTAATTTTTTTGTAGTATTAGTATGTATTTTATATTTAAATAAGATAGATATAATTAAGTTATTAATAAACTAAATTAATATTTTAACTTATTTTTTATGTATCCCGCATATAAGTAGGTATATATGTTAAGATTCACAATTCTGGAGCCATTGCGTGTAGAACGGCGAAACTCAACGCCGTGTTTTGCCTCGACACTAGAGCGAAAAAATATAAATTTGAATACATATTACATTTCTTCGAGTAGGGATCGAACCACCAACCCCTGCGCCAGCACTGGCTTATAAAAAATAAATTTAGCTTTATATCAGAATAAAATACAGGCTACAATTTATGTAAAGATTTTGTATAATTTAACACTAAGCTTAAGCTGGCGAACCCGCATTTAGGTCACAAGTTTTATATAAAATAAAATTTTGCTGTTTTTATTATTTTAAAATCACTAGCGTAACTGAGAGTGCGGTATAAAGAAAAACCTATTGTTTAGTTTACAGTGTACATATTAGCTTTTTGTTTAAGTGACCTCCCGGTCAGGGTATTCATTAACTTTTCTTTTGAAGACGAGTGGAAACGCGACCTTATTAAGCTGAATACTAAAATTGAAATTTTCGCAAAAATGCATTCTGTAAAATGCATTTTTTTTTGAGAAACGTAAATTTAATAATTTCTAATTATTACATTAAATATGATATTTAAAGAATTCATTAATTATATTTATTATTACATTATTATTTTATCCTGGTAATTTTAATTTAGTTCTAAAACAAGACAATAAAAAGTCTACAATGTGACAGCAAAAAATATAGATAAAAAATACTGTTTTTTTTTATTTTATTTGTCTTAAAATAATATATTATATATATTTAAATTTTATATATAACATGTGTAATTTAAGTTCTGCCACCCACCTCACAATGTCTCTACGAGCGGAAATTTGAGAATGCGCTACCATAACATGTCATTATATTATTCGACGAAAGTTGTAAAATCGAAAATACGTAAAAAAGGGATGCAAATGATAAAATATGATTTTCTAGAATATTAATTTGAAACGAGGCAACGAGGCGGCGTTGAGTTCTGCAACTCAACACGCAATGCCTCCAGAATTCGGCAGAAAGTGGACAACGGAGTGTCTTAACACTAGGTTTCCTCTGCCTACCCTGCTGTGTGCGGCATACAGCGTGAAACTGATTTATTTGATTTATTCTCTATGTAATTTTATACGTGTTATCACGTTTTCCTGGTGTCTGTGCTATCAGTACTTCAGTACGCAGCCAGTTTTCATGTATCATTTTCCTTTGTTAAGTCTATTGGAACGGTCGTTTATATGAGTGTGTGTTTTTTTTAAAGATTAGTTTAATTTTTTTTATTATTAGTGATAGTTTTGTGATAGACCGAAATGCTTTATTCACGTCGACGATCTTCTTTCAGTACGCTAGTGATTGATTTGTTGAAGAAGAGACACGATGAAGGGAAGGATTCCCCAATGCCTTCTCCAGCTTCCGACGAGGTATATATATACATATATGTATATTTTATTTTTTCTTATATATATTATTTGTAAATATTGGCACAAAATATGGTCGATGTTCCGTTGGCCTTGGATCACGAATCTTATCAATTTCTGATTACAAAATGATTTTTGCTATAAAACGTAGTAAATGTTACGAAACTTGCTCAATATCGTATTCCCTGTAAAGGTCAACTATTTGATGTTTATATTTTATAATGTGTGTTTTGTTTTTAAGCATTGCGTGCTGAGTGACCAAAGTCTACGCAGCTTTTTTTTGCTTTGGTGAAGAAATAGAAATATTAATAAATTATTTATAATTCATACCTTCGAACGGGAATTGAACCCACAACGTGTATTTTAATGTATCAATATAAAAATAGGACTTACTAGAAAATATTGACATAATCAAAACTTGAAGCTGCGACCATCTAAATTGGATAAGATCATATAATTTTGTTTTCTATAACATAATAATTTATATTTAATAGTTTTCCATATTATATTTTATAGAATAAATATCCTCAGGAAATGAGTTCATCTTGTGCAATCTTTTTGTTTCATAGGACGTCAGCAATATTAATAGAGTTGTTGGCAACGACGATTCTTAACAAACCTGTGGACGTCCTGTTTGCCAAAACCATACATATTTTTGTTGATAATTATATATATGTTTTTCATAATATTCTGTAGTGCGGCGTTTAACTCCGCCACCAATTACACAATATCTCAAATTCGCGGTTTACGCTTAGTGTTTTGTCTTTAGCTTCCTTTTACCTAAACTACTAATATCTAGGTGCAAATAAGTATTATATTTTGTATAGTTATCAGTATGTTAACTATAATGATATATTTTTGCTGTCAAATGAATTTTCGCGGTCGTTTATGTCATATGGCGAGCACAAATGTTTTGGCGTCGTATTACTCGTCGTATCACACCAGGTGTAGGGTTGTCACATGCATCATTTTTTTTTATTGTTTATTTATATTTACGGTGAAATTAAACTAAATGTGAATTATCTTGCATCGTACCCCGTACCCCACTCGAGGAGATGAAATTTTTATTCTCATTTATATTTTTATTTCTTCGCTCTGGTGTCGAGGCAAAGCGCGGCGTTGAGGTCCGCCACTCCACACGCAATGCCTCCAGAACTTGGCGGAAAGTGGGGAACGGAGTGTTTTAACACTAGGTTCCCTCTACCCACCCTGCTGTGTGTGCTGATTTTTTTATCTTACATCGTTACTGAATATATATCTGTATATAATAATGAAACAGCCCTATGTAGAATCTTTTGATTTTTGATTATATTTTTCTTATTAAATAAATTTAATTCTCATTAAACAACAATACTTTGATTAATCAGCTTTAGGCTGTATCTCGCATACAGCAGGGTAGGCAGTGTTAAGACACTCCGTTTACCACTTTCATTATATTATGCAATATAATATTATAATTATTAATACAATAATAGCAACCATAACCGCCGGATATAGGCACTCCTGCGCAGAACAAGTTTCTGTTCCGCGCCGCTTATCTTCACCCTATTACATTTTAAACTGAATAACATTGAATTTGACTTACATTTTAAACTCAAGAAAATTTTATGATTATTCCACTCATTGGTACTTGTCCCTAAAAATTGATTTGAAATTTTATTTACTTGCTTTTTTTAAGGAAAATCGAAAAAAATATCACTATTTTTCTATTTGTAGAAAAGGAAAAAGTCACGGCATTGGCCTTGTATTAAAAAAATATTACCTATAATTGACTAATTTGCCATTTTTTAATACTCTAGTATAAGTACATAAAAGAAATAATTGTATGCTGTATTACAATCGGTATTATATGACGTAATTGTTTAAATAAGAAAAAATATTATTGAAATAGTAATAAAATAAAATGAGGTAAGCGATTTAAATTTGAAAAATTCGAAAGGAGTGTCAGACATTAACAGGCACGCACGCACTAATGTTTGACAGTGCGTTGTCATAGCAACGACTGTTGCAGGTGTACGGAACAGATGGTATACACGACGACCTGCCAAATATATTGCATTTACAATTTTTTTTAACCAACTTTAAAAATAAAACATTTTCTTTATAGTTTGTTCTATGTAAAATGTAGATAGTATTCAGGTTTGTCCTTGAAATGAATTATTTTACAAGTTAATGTTCTTATGATAATATGCGAGGTCAGTCGTGGCGCAGCGGCACAAAGTGTGACTGTAAAACCGACTGGTTGTGAGTTCGATCCCCACTCGAGAAGACAAAATATTTTCTTAAATTTATATTTCTATTTCTTCGCTCTGGCGTCAAGGCAAAGCGAGGCGTTGAGTTCTGCCACTCAACACGCAATGCCTCCACAATACGGCAGAAAGTGGGGAACGGAGTGTCTTAACACTACCCTGCCTACCATCTGCCTACCCTGCCGTGTGCGGGATACAGCGTGAAGCTGATAAAAAAAATTATAATATGCCACTAGATAAATGTGCTCCATGTATAGAGATCACTCTAAATTTAATATACATTTTCTTTTTTATTACTATTATGAAATGCAACAAGGCTATGCCGGGAGAATGGCGGAATAGGACAGCGTCTGTAAACGATGGTAGTGGATTCAATTCTTACTCAGGAAAATTAATTGTTTTTATTTCCCCGCTTTGGTTAAAATACAACATTGAGTTCTACCGCTCAAATTGTCTCAAAATTCGGAGGGAAAAAGGATTTCAGTGTATCTTAACTACAGTTTCTGCCTACTTTTCAGCGAAATAAGGCGTAGAGCTGAACAAAAAAAAAATTATACAAATGTAAATAAAATTATTAATTAAATTCTAAATACAACTTGCGATAATAATAATTAATGCTTCACCGCGACACGTAATTAGGTGTTTGTACTGCGCAATATAATAGGAAAATAATAATAATAAATGATTAAACTATAAGTATATAATAATAGGTTATTCTTATAATATTAATATAACTAATATATTAATTACATATATTTTATTAATAACCTATTGTCAATACTCGAATTGTCAAGGCAATTGGAAACACCCAAACCGCTATAAATTAATAAATAATATTCAAATTCTGTGCGGTATTAAACACGGAAAACGTTTTGAAACAATATCTTTATATAAATGTAGGAAAAACAAGAAAAAAAAGAATAAAAAAATTAAGATTTTGTCTACTTAAAAGTTTTTCAATGTAATAAAGTGTAAGTTCTCTTTCTCTCTCTCCCTCTCTCTCTCTCTCTAAAAAATAGAGAATCGACTTACAAAATTATAGAGACGAGCGAAGCTATAAATAATCAAAAAATTGTATTAAACAATGAATATTCAACAATGATAACGAGGCTAGTCGCGGCGCAGGGGCACAAAGTGTGAATGTAAAACCGACTGGTTGTGGGTTCGATCCCCACTCGAGGAGATGAAATATTTATTAACATTTATATTTTCATTTCTTCGCTCTGGTGTAGAGGGGAAAGCGCGGCGTTGAATTCCGCCATTCAACACGCAATGCCTTCAGAGATTGGCGGAAAGTGGGGAACGGATTGTCTTAACACTAGGTTCCCTCTGCCTACCCTGCTGGGATACAGTGTGAAGCTAAAAAAAAACTATGAATATTTAGATTGTGATTAACATTTAAATTACATTTTCTATACAATCAAGCCTACAAAACATTTCTGTAGGCATAATGTAGTAGTAAAATTACAGAACAATATAGATATTTGAACTTGATTTCTCTATTGTACAGCGTTCAATGTTTCTCATGGCTTCTAGGCAATTATAGTTGTTATAAGATTTCTACGGAGTGATTTATGTGGGAACTAAGAGAAAAAATGTATCATAGTCTATTGTATTGGAAAGGAGAGATTTTGATAATTTTAAAAAATTAAATTAAATCAGCTTCACGCTGTATCCCGCACGCCGCAGGGTACGCAGAGGGAACGTAGTCCTAAGACACTCCGGTCCCCACTTTCTGCCGAATTCTGGAGGCATTTCGTGTTGAGTGGCAGAACTCAACGCTGTGTTTAATCTCGACACCAGAGCGAAGAAACGGAAATATAAATTTAAGTAAATATTTCATCTCCTCGAGTGGGGATCGAACCCACAACCAGTCGGTTTTACAGTCACACCTCGTGCCGCTGCGCCACGACTGGCCTCGATTGAAAATTTTAGTTAAATATAAAAATTGTTTCTTATTATTTTACTCGTAATTACTTCTATGGGCAAAACTTAACGACGCGATTTGCCTATATAACAAAGCGTAGAAATGAAAATATTTCATTTTCTCGAGTGGGAATCGAACCCACTTCCTGTCGCTCTTTCATTGAATATCTCGAAAACTGCACTTTTTAAACACTTTTTCGATTAAACATGTCTAGACGCTGTATAAGGGATGTTTTTTATTTTGTACGTCCAGACGTGTTAGTTTTCAATTGATTTGGTACAAACTTTATATTTACCTTTTCTTAAACGTGTATGTTCTTTGTATATTATTTTTGTTTGTTTCTTAGAAAGCTATTAAATAATCTGTTAAATTTGTCTTTTTTTCTATAACAAAATAAATAGCTTTTTTGATATTGAATTAAATTTTATTAACTATTACTTTGAAAATTAAAAATACACTATAGGTTCCATCGGTTTTCAACATACCATGGCAGCCGAAGGTGTCGTCTTCTTAGGATTTAACTGGGTCTGTTCATATCATCTATCTATCAGCTTCACGCCGTATCTCGCACACCGCAGGATAGGCAGAGGGAACCTAGTGTTAAGACACTCTTTTCCACAAATTTCATCACGGTTCTATATAATAATATTGTCACCTGATCCCACAAGAGATTATTGTGGGTTTGTTCTCCATTCCGGTGAATGATTTATTATTTATGATATTTCGCTATGGCACCGAGGCAAAAGTCGGGGGCTTAGTTCCGTCACTCAACAAGCAAAGCAGTCGAAAAATTCGGCAGAAATGGGAAAAAGTGTCTTAGTACCAAGTTCCTTTTGTCTTCCCCGCCATATGCGAGATACAGAGTAAAGCTGATTTTTTTTTATGAAAACTAACAAAAGTCACAGCCATCGACATTACAGATTTTCATTAACGTAATCAATTTGATGTAACTATCAATGATCTGCAATGACCGCGGCGGTTTGGAACATTTCAAGATTATCACTAAACACACAAAACGATAAGATAACTACTGATACTAAATTGTCAAATATTTTTAAAAATGAATCAGCTTCACGCTGTATCCTGCACACAGCAGGATAGGCAGAGGGAACCTTGTGTTAAGACACTCCGTTGCCCACTTTCTGCCGAATTCTGGAGGCATTGCGTGTTGAGTGGCAGAACTCAACAAAAGTCTTGACACCAGAGCGAAGAAATGGAAATATAAATTTAAGTAAATATTTCATCTCCTCGAGTGTATTTATGTAAAAAATTTGCCTGTCCGTCTGCCAAATGATATTCAAATAAGTGGCCAATAAATTTATATATAAAAAAATCATAACAAAAGGTTTTTCTATAATGATCCCAAAAAAAAAAATGAAAAATATTATAATATGGCGGCGGTTATCAGTCGTTATCAACGTTTAGTAATAAGCTGAGCGCTAAAAGGTTATTGGCACTAAAATATTTATGTTTTTTTTTTTATTTAAATGTATTACTAGAAAAGTGGGCTTTTTAAAAGCTTCCCTTTTATTATACATATATAAATTTTAGATTGTTAATAGACACTACGTCTGGTGGTGGTGGTTTGGTATTTAAGATTTATTTAGTTTAATAGATAATATAAAAACATCGTAGCGTAGTTGGGACGTGTTTGATTAAATATTATAGTTACGGGTTCAATTTTAACACTTACGTCTATAACAAAAGTTTTAAAAAAAGAATAGTATGGATCCAAAATTGAAGAAGAGCAATGAGTTCTCTCTGCCTAATATGCTAAATACTGTGTAATGTAAAATTTAAATTTATTTAAAGATTTATTCATAGTATGAATTTGCTAAATATACATATTAATAACATATTTTGAGGCCAGTCGTGGCGCAGGGTTTGTGGGTTCGATCCCTACTCGAGGAGATGAAATATTTATTTACATTTATATTTTCATTTCTTCGCTCTGGTATCGAGGGGAAAGCGCGGCGTTAAGTTGCGCCACTCAACACGCAATGCCTCCAGATATTGGCTTAAAGTGGGGTTTCCTCTGCCTACCCTGCTGTTTGCGGGATACAGCGTAAACCGGAAAAAAAGAAATATTTTATATCTAAAATAATGTATCAAGATCTAGAAATCTATCATCAATAAGTCTCAATCACTCGAACTAGAACAAACTTATAAAAACATCGTTATAACCAAGTATTCTATTCAATACAGCAATCAGAGCACTTACTCGCCTTATACAACATTTCTATTGTAGTCTTTTGTTTAATTTTAATTAGTTATTCAGATTCATTCTGTAAAATGAATAAAATTCATATTTATTAAGTTATATTGTTAATTATTGAGAAATTGTATTCTCTTATATCTATTTATATTAAAAATATGTAGATTTTCTTTACTTACTATATATAATTTGCACTTTTTATTATTTTTGACTTGAACTTTAAGTAGTAAATTTAATATTCATTTTGTTACCTCTAGAGAATTTGTTGTTTTTATTTATTTTGCTAGCACGCTCTATCCCTCAAGCAGGTAGGGAGCAGCAGAGGGAACCTGGGAACCTAATTAGTGTTAAGACACTCCGTTTTTTACTTTTCCCTTACCAGTTTTGCCGTATTCTGGACGCATTGCATGTTGAGTGGCGAAACTTAACGCCGCACATAGCCACGACACCAGCTCGAAGAAATGCAAAAGTATTACAAAATTATAAATTTAATATATAACTTTTGCGCCAGTCGTGGAGCAGGGGCACAGAGTGTAACTGTAAATCCGACTGGTTGTAGGTTCGTTCCCGATTCGAGGACATGAAATGTTTATTTAAATTTATATTTCCATTTCTTCGCTCTGGTGTCGGAGCAAAGCGCGGCGTTGACTTCTGCCACTCAACAAGCAATGCCTCCAGAATTGCGCAGAAAGTGGGAAACGGAGTGTCTTAACACTAGGTCCCCTCTGCCTACCCTGCTGTGTGCGGGATACAGCGTGAAGCTGATTAATTTATTTATTATTTATAACCTTTTATCGTTGTAACCATGTCGCGAATCCGTCAGCGAGTCATTGAACTAATCAGAGCAGTCACAACCAATAAGCGCGAAGCCATTTTAAATTACAATTTCTCGATCATTACCGGTAATTACTCCTCTCTATTATTTATGCTGTTTTTTTTTAAGTAGAAATTAGATACTGTATTTAGTTAGCGAGTTTTTTTTAGCTTCCTACTTTTATTCCGTTTGATATTCCATTTTCGAGATATTACATTTTGTGGCGGAACTCAACGCCGTAATGTTGATATGGAATGCATAGAATATAAAAAAAAAAAACTAACGATAGCTGTATGTTAATTGAACAATAATATTTAGGTATAGGCGCCATCACGACGCAATTACTTTACGTGGGTTTGAATCCCACACGGAGAAATATTTGGTTTAGATATAGGTATCCCGGTTAGTGTGATAATATAGAACATTTTGGTTATTTAGAAACTCAGTTTATTTACTTAGTTGTGACTAGTGTATACGAAAAGTGAAAACCAGATATAAAAGATCAGTGCATACATATGTAAAATGTTTTACATAAGCTGATATTTAATACTAGGTATTTCACACAGGTATTTTTACAACTGTTTTCAGTTTCACCATAAAACTCACTTAGAATTTAAAAAATCGGCTTCACGCTGTATCCCGCACACAGCAGGGTAGGCAGAGGGAACCTAGTATTAAGACACTCCGTTCCCCACTTTCCGCTAAGTTCTGGAGGCATTGCGTGTTGAGTGGCGGAACGCGACGCCGCGCTTTGCCTCGATACCAGAGCGAAGAAATGAAAATAAAAATATAAATTAATATTTCATTTCTTCGAGTGGGGATCGAACCCACAACCAGTCGATTTTGCAGTCACACTTTGTGCCCCTGCGCCACAACCGACCCCACTTACTTAGAATTATTCTGATAAAATAATATAGTAGTTATACGCTACCTAATATTTACTCTAAAAGCTGTTTGCTTGTTTTTTTTTAGTTTAAAATAATTATATCTTGGATATATTATTCAATACGAAGGAGGTCGCGTTATATGATCGAAGTAATCATGTGAAAACTTAAGCTCTTTTTTCTATTCTCCTCTACATTTCTATTTGTAGCCTTTGGAAGCAAAAATTGTCGCTTATCTGCCTTATAAGGCTGTTTGGGACTTTATTATTTACTGGTCTTCCTTCTTAATTTAATTTCTTTATTTTATATAGAGTCACCTT
Organism: Heliconius erato x Heliconius himera; assembly: GCA_013421005.1. Taxonomy (NCBI): domain Eukaryota; kingdom Metazoa; phylum Arthropoda; class Insecta; order Lepidoptera; family Nymphalidae; genus Heliconius; species Heliconius erato x Heliconius himera. The sequence goes on along the minus strand of JAATLQ010032092.1, from coordinate 98,339 downwards.
ATTTAATATAGGTATAATTTTAAATTAATTTGTTAAATATCAAAATCGATATTTGTTAGTTAAATGTACATTTATAACGAAATATAAGAAATAGTACTTTAAAAAGTAAATACTAAAATACATTAAGTGAATCACACAGAGTACGGTTTTTTCGAACTTGACAGACAAGTTATCAAGGCCAGTATATTGCAGTTGGGAAAATTTCATACTAAAAATTATTCGTTATTATTTTATTTACATATTTCCTGTTTGCGAAATTCTGACAAAAATATAAATTGATGACTTATTTAGAAAACGTATAAAAATTTGTACGTAGCGGCACTTGACTGACCACTAAGTCATACGAACCACTATGAATGGTATGGCTTAGTCAGAGCGCCTGGTCGGTTTGCAGGAGGCGCGGGTTCGAGTCCCGCTACGTTCAATTTTTTATACATTTTCTAAATAAGTATATTTCTCTCTTAAGTGCGGACTAACACTTTAAAAATTATGAAAATATCAATTGATGTATTATTTTGAGAGCCATTTAATCATGGATGTACTCGTAGAGTAATAGTAACATGTCTAAATCTATGTGAATAATTTATAATTTTTCATTCGAAAACCAAACTACGATTTTTGGAAAAATACATTTAATTTGGCGAAAATTGGGAAATGAGTGTCATAACACTAGGTTCCCTCTGCCTACCCTGCTATGTGCGGGATACAGCGTGAAACTGATATAGATTTTTTTATCTTTTGATTTCCTTAAACAACCCAAACAAAGCACTCTAACCTCAAACGTGCGGCTTGATAATAATGGATTCATAGTAACCAGGTACGCTTGCTGACTCACGCATATCTTTTTGCATCGGTGTCAGTGATTTACGAAATTGGCACCTCTTATTATTATATCATAAAGTTCAAAATTCTCTAACAACATATAAGTCAAAATCATAATCGGCGCGACGTAATCGTCTTGCCGTCTGAATAAATCAGTGTTGCAAGGAGACAGAGCCATACGTTGTTTGCAAATAGTCTGTGAATATGAAAAGTTTCTCTTAAATAAATAAGCTTCACGCTGTATCCCGCACACAGCAGGGTAGGCAGAGGTAACCCACTTTCTGCCGAATTCTGGAAGCATTGCGTGTTGAGTGGCAGAACTCAACGCCGCGCTTGTCCTCGACACCAGAGCGAAGAAATGGAAATATAAATTTAAGTAAATATTTCATCTTCTCGAGTGGGTATCGAACCCACAACCAGTTGGTTTTACGGTCACACTTTGTGCCCCTGCCCTACGACTGGCCTCAAAAAAGTTTTTTTTCTCTTTTTCCTATAAAATAACGTTATTAAAAAATATTTTTTAATTTAATTCGTAACCGTATTCGTAGTATTGAAAAAAGGGCGACCCTCATTTCACAAAAAAAAGGGGTAAAATGAAATAATTTGGTGATACGTCATCACTAAATGGTCAACGGTAGTGTTGGGCGTTACTGTTATATTTTTATAATGCATTATTCATTATATTATATTTTTTTAACTGTTATTTTAAACTGTTGTAATATATATTATATTATTTTCAACGGAAATATAATACAATGACAAAATGTACGAAGTTCAGACTAATATTTTTGTTATTAGTTTTTTTAATGTAAGTAATATTTGGCCTTTCTGCTATTGAGTTAAAGCCCATATTTGTGCGAGGTTATACGATGTGAAGTTCGCCATCATTATTTTATTTGACCTTGGCTGGACTCGATGTCGGCCGAACAACTAGTAAATATTTCCGATCATTCCCGAACCGAGGCGCCACACGCCATTTTATAGCAGTTAATGAATATTTTGACTGTTATTTATAACAGTCAGTGTTGAAAATAAATAATGATTAGAACATTAGAAATTTATAATGAATTATATTATCTGTTATATGTTATAACGCCCAACATTAGTCAACGGAAGGTCTATTCTTTGTCAAAATTATATTTCTCTTCGACGTAATAACTTAGTTGCTGTTTTTACAGCAGTTGCTGTTCTAAATAATAGTAATATAATATAACTTTTTTCATATTAGTTGAATATATTAATTGAGGCCACTCGTGGCTCAGGGGCACAAAGTTTGGCTGTAAACGCGACTGGTTGTGGGTTCGGCCCGCGCTCGAGGAAATGAAATATTTATTTAAATTTATATTTCTAATTCTTCGCTCTGGTGTCGAGGCAAAACGCGGCATTGAGTACCGCCACTCAATACGTAATACCTACAGAATTCGGCAGAAAGTCAAAAACGGAGTGTCTAAACACTATAGTCCCTTTACCTTTACCTACCCTGCTGTGCGCGGGATACGGCCGCATGAAGCTGATAAAAAAGAATATATTAATATATAAATAAAAATATTTCTTTTAACTGAATAATACTTCAATGTAAATCGAAACCACAGATGCATTTATTGTATTCAAATAGAATACGGGCAATACAATAAAGAAATCCTGTAATAATCTGTATCCTCCACAAATTCCTAGGAAAGCGAGACTTGTATATTGAATAGTGTGATAAATGGTAAATACGTACGTACATACATACATATATGTATTTCGTCGTGGCGCAGTGGCACGAAGTGTGACTGTTACACCGTCTGGTTGTGGGTTCGATCCCCACTCGAAGAGATGAAATACCTATTTACTTAAATTTATTTTTCCGTTTCTACGCTCTGGTGTCGAGTTCTGCCACTCAACACGCAATACCTGCAGAATTCGGCAGAAAGTGGGAAACGGAGTGTCTTAACACTATGTTCCCTCTGCCTACCTCCCCTGCTGTGTGCGGGATACACTGTGAAGCTGATTTATTTTATGTATGAACCAAGTTGTAAATTGAACTGCGCTCTCGATTTAGCCTATTGTAACATTGTCTGGAATAGAAGCGAATCTTATTTAAGATTTATTACTGCATCCTATATTTAAAATCATTTGTTAGGCTGTTAAGAGTTTGTTTTTAAAGAATGGGTTCTAAAAGTGATTGAGAATTGTCTTTTTCTAAAATAATTAGGTCTTTAAGTACTATGGCTTTGATAATTTGTGTTACGTTTTAATAGAATATTTTTATAGAATAAAATAGGAGAAGTATTTCAAACCGACAAATTACATACTTATTTAGAAAATGTATAAAAAATTGAACGTAGCGGGACTCGAACCCGCGTCTCCTGGAAACCGACCAGGAGGCGCGGGTTAGAGTCCCGCTACGTTCAAATTTTTATACGTTTTCTAAATAAGTATTTTTCTTTCCTAAGTGTGGAATAACACTTTAAAAATGTCTAAAAAATATCCGACAAATTACGTTTACCACTTTGAATTACCTACTAAAAATGTGTTACAATAAGAGATCTATTGCATTTTTTGATTCTCTAAATGGCTTTTTACTAAGATGATGTTTTAAAAGTCGTGGGGCAGCTGCACAACGTCTGACTGTACACGCGACGGTTGTGGGTTCGATTCTCACTAGAATGATTGAATTATTTTAATTTCCTCGCTTTTCGGTAAGACGATAACGTGCGGCATTGAGTTATATGCCACACAACACGCAATGTTTCGAAAATCGTGCGAAAAATAGGGAACCAAGTACCTTGACACCAGGTTCCCTCTCTGCTATAGGCAAGATACGACGTGAAACTAAGAAAAATTGATGCCAAACTCTCCGCAACCACTCACCAGTTATACTCTCATTAGTTTAATCGTTAAAAGGTTAAAAATAACCATACTTTCCGAGTAACGGCTACCGGACTTGAATAAATATAAATAAAGCCAATACAAAAAATATATATAATCAATCGTATTTATTTTTAGAGATCAGACATTCATTTCATTCCGTTTTATATCGAGTTTAAACAGTTGCATCGTAAAGTGCGTTTCATAGAACGAGGGCTTCATTTCTAGATATATTTATAGATTCTCAAATGTTGATATATGTATTAAGAGATGCGCTAATAATATTGTATATATATTTAAGAATTAATGTGAAAGCATATTTTTTATTATTATTTTTTGGATTAGTTAAAGAGTAATATATATTTTTATTACAATATAAAACAAACAATAAATGTTATCTATTGTTATTTGACTTTTTTCAAAAATATTTTGTATTTGTTAACAATTTTTTTCCCTATTTTCCGTCATTTGTTTGCAAATTCTAAAATCAAGTTTTTATATAAGCTGGTACTCATAACTATAGTTTTGAAGTCGGTTCTATTATTTAAAAAATATATATATTATTCTTAAAATAACTTATGTATTTCTAACAAAGTATTACTTCTTTACAAAATAAATTCAAAAAGTAAAATAAGTACGACAAATTACGATAAATTTAAATAAAGATATTTAATTATAATTTCACATATCTACTAAAATATGTATATTTATGATTGCCAAATAATAATTTTGGCTTTAAAATTCTAACAAACTTGAAGTTATTGTAGATATTTGCTCAAGTGATATAGCGACCTCGTCCTTCGTTATGTTTATGTTTAAAACACCAAGTGCTAAAATTGAACGTATTCGTGAATCATATATAAATGTAGTATATATTAATATTATAAATTAAATTTTGTATTTATAATATAGAGGCCGGTCGTGGCGCAGCGGCACGAGGTGTGACTGTAAAACCAACTGGTTGTGGGTTCGATCCCCACTCGAGGAGATGAAATATTTACTTAAATTTATATTTCAATTTCTTCGCTCTGGTGTCGAGGTTAAGCGCGGCGTTGAGTTCTGCCATTCAACACGCAATGCCTCCAGAATTCAGCAGAAAGTGGGGAACGGTGTGTCTTAACACTAGGTTCCCTCTGCCTACCCTGCTGTGTGCGGGATACAGCGTGAAGCTGATTTATTTATTTTTATATATTTGGCTGTTATATAGTTAACAGCTGTGACTCCACAGCTGAAATGACTGAAATATGTTTTTCACAATTTGTTAGCTGTTTTTTATGTATATATATTTTTTATTTTAATATGGCTAGGCTTCGGTATAGGTGTTTGTTTATTTCAACCAAGGTAACACGAAAATTAATTACTATACGTATATAAATAAATGCATGACTTAATTCAGTCTATAAGATTGCACTAAGAGTTTCTTTTAAAATTAAATTAAACCAGCTTCACGTTCTATCCCGCGTATAGAAGAGTAGGCAGTGAGAACATAATGTTAAGCCAATTCGTTCCTCAATGTCCACCAATTTATTTGAGGCTTTGAGTGTTAAGTGGCGGAGCTCAACGCCGAGCTTTGGTTGGTCTTGTTGCCAGAGCGAAGAAATGAAAATATTAATAAATAATAATACATTCCCTCGAATAGGGATCGAACTCACAACCGTGTTACATTCACACCCTGCGCCATGACAGCCTTCTTTAGATATAGAAAATATTTTTAATTCACAAAAAAACTAAAGCACATAACATAATTTTTAATATTTTTATTTTTAAAGTGTTATTTCACACTTAGGAAATATAAAAAAATATAAAAATTTCGACGTACCTCGATGAAAAGATGATGACGTAGGTTTACAGCAGGCGCGGGTTCGAGTCCCGCTACGTTCAAATTTTTATACGTTTTCTAAATAAATAAAATCAACATAAGTTCTA